>JACCIY010001314.1:0-42931 GCA_025506505.1 Flaveria sonorensis
TGTTTATCCGCTGTGGACCTTGGCTATCCACTGTAGACTTAGGTTGTCCGCTGTGGATACTTAGTACTTTAAGCCATCCGCTGTGTATGCTACTCATGCGCTGTGACATTAGGATTTTTCTGAAATTTTGGAATAGAGTTCAAGTGTTAAGAACTTATGTTTAATGGGTGTTTATGCTTGTTCTATGTTTCAAATGTTTTATTACCTTCTTATGGGCAGCTGCTATGAATATTATTACTATTTCATGATAAGTGATTTGAAGGTAATAATATTATAAAAGTATTATTCATAATAAGTGGACACAAAGTAATAAAAAGGATAGCGAAACTTAATAAATGTTACCCTAGGGCCCTAACAATAGGTGAAAAGCCTTGCAAGCTTTTCTAACGGAGGTTCACGACCATGTGTCGTTAGCTCAACTGATGTGTGGCTGTTTCAGCCCAAGAAAGGCACATGCAGGGTCTAATCCTTGTGATTGACCAATAACCTAATGGGATCCAAGTTCATGGCAGCAGCTTCGTGCCTAGCAGTGTGGATCACTGTCGGGGTTAGCCACCACTTATTAATGTGTACGATAGGGGTTCGGCATCTGTTGCCACCAACAATGTAGGCTCTTGCTTTGTGCGATCCTAGTTAATGAAAGTGAAAGATAATGAAAGAAAGAAAGATAAAGATCTCTTATGATGGATTATGTATGATGATGAATGATCACCATGTGAAGTTTACCAAAGTAATATTTTCTATATTATTAAACTAGGACTCACTCAGCAACGCTGACTTTTTTTTTTTATGTTTATCATGTGCAGGTAAGGATGTTGCTGAGGATGCATGGCTGAACCTACTTGGTGAATGGAGACTGACATCCATTTATGCAATTATGACATTTTGTCTTGTAATGCAACTAATATTCTTTTGTAACTCTAACAATGATGTATTATTTTTGGCAAAAGTAATCATTAAAGCAAGAAATGGTTTTGGTTAAATTATTTCGTTGCGATTGTTTTCTTATAATAATGTGATTTAAGGTGTTTTTTATAATGAATGGTGCTATGAATGACCAACTGTGGGGTCTCCAGGGATGGGGCCTTACAAAGAGCATGCTGAGATAGTTGAAGAAGAACTAAGGCAAGTGTCACCACAAGTTGATGAAGTGGTGATCTTCACACTATGCCTTCAATTCAAGAACAAAAAATACCATCACCTTTCAGAGCATCACTTGCTCACTCACTTCCACTATCTCCTGTCCATGCTCATCATGTATCTCCAATCATTTCTTCTCCTGATGCTGTATCTGCACCTGTTGAGTCTGGTGAATCTGCCATCTCATCAGATGAGTCTGAATCATATTCGGATGAGAAGGATAACCATCCTGAAACTCAAAGGCATGAGAGAAAAAATACTCTCAGAGGAAGGTCATTCTGAAAGCTATGCTGAATCTGAGGTTAACCATCCTGATGAGAAAGAGGAGATGATTTCTGATTTACTACAAAAGATTGCAAGAATGGAGAAAGTATTAGAGAGAAGAACTAGTATCATAAATGATAGAATACTTGAGCTGGATGAAAAAGAAAAAATAACTCAAAGAACTAAGGGCCAATATGAGTCTGAAAAAGAAGAAAAAGATAAGGAGATTGATAGACTCAAAGCTGCCCTTGATCAAGCAAAAGAAGAAATCAGTGGTCATTTGGATACTGCCACCATCCAAACCATTGCAATGGAAGAACAAAGAACCTTATTGATATCCAAACTGATATCATAGCTGATCTTAACAAAGAGATAGAAGATCTAACTAAGAGAGTTCTGAATTAGAGATGCTTATAAAGATTAAAGAGGAATTGACAAGGGAAGTGACCAATAAAGATGATGAAGAAACTGATAAAGAAATGGATGATGAATTTGAAACAAAAAAAGAGACTAAGAAGATGAAACCTCATAGCAAGCTAAATTTAGTAAGGTTGGGATTGAAGAAGAAAGATTAGCAATGGTTGTGCATTCTGATCCATCCACGATGAAAGAGTAAATGAAGAATCTATGAAAAGAACTAATTGAAGATTTGGATATGTGTTCATCTAGTGAATTCATTATTGATGAAGAATTTTGGGATTTTATCAAAGTTCTTAGAACCCCAGTGGAGCCTATAGTTGTAATTCCTTTGAATCCTGTTCCAATAGAAGAAGAGTTGAGCTAACAGCTTGTTCCTGCAGTCATGTTGACTGTTGAACAACAAGAACTGATCAGAAAGCTATGTGAAGAGCTGAAAGAAAACGAGATTGCTAAAAAATAGAAAGAAGAAGATGAAAAGCTTGAACTAGAAAAGTAGAAACAAGAATTTGAAGCCTTTGTTCCATCTTCATCTGGTCCTAGATTGCACATGTATTCCAGAAAGAGGAAATACTTATATGAGAAGGCCAAAGGCAAACTACCAATGGTAGAAGAGGAACCACCCATTAAGAAACAAAAAGATGATCCAAGAGGCCTTGCTGCAATTGCTGAATTCTTAGAGGAGCATGAGAAGGCTGAGGAAGAATTAAAGGAGAAAATTGATGTGATTGTGTTAGAAGAAGGAGAAATAGAAGGAGGTTATGATGAAGGATTGATTGATGACCCTTTGACCATGGACAGTCCTGCAAAGGTTGAGTCATCTGTTGAGGAAATAGTAGAGAAAGCTCAAGCTGATGATCTCATGATAAAAGCAATGTATCTGATCAACCATGGGTATGATCCAGATGAAGTTTTTGGGATGACATATGAGGGTATGGTTGAGGAAGTAAATAAGATGCAAAAAACTACTTGACCCTACATATGTTACTGAGTATGAAAAGAAGACTGTCATTTCCTCAATTACTTTTAGTGCTGGTAAGTCTCAATAGCAGCAAGAATCACAATCAGCTTATCCTGATTCCTACAGCATGACTGACAGGAAAATAAGGATTATTTGGCTACTCAAGGTTTACCAAAAGAAAGCTTGGTAACATGAAAACAAACTCCCTCAGAGCTATATTTTGAAATTAGTCAAAGAAAGAAAGATAGACTAATGGCTATTGAAGATAAGATGATAGGGAGAAAACAAAGATCAAGAACTTTAGCACAAGATGTCCAACTCACTACCAAGGACCATAATGTCTTGGCACCCATGCTACACAGAATCCAGAATGGTTTATTGAACCCTCCCAACTAAAGCTGCAGGAAGGATTAACTACTTCTGAGATGATTAAGGGTGTGTCTGCTCCAAAAGGCAAAACTGATGTTAAAATTATTGCCTAGAAGTATGACAGTGATTGGAACATGTTCATGGTAAAAAGGATCTCAGGGCTAGTTCAATTCTTCACAGATTACACTGCTCTTGTGAACTCCCTGGAGATTCATGATCTGAAAGAACTGGCTGATCTAGAGTTGATAAATCATCACGCCATGTATAGAGGATATGAATTTGAAGACATTCTGAAGATGTTCAAGAAAACCAACAACTTCAAATCTCTGAAAGCTATATGTTTAAGAAAGGATATATCATTTCAAAATCCTCTGGAAAAGAAGAAAAAGAAAGAAGCTGAAGAGTTGGTATTTCTTGAGTTGAATAGAAAGCCAACTGAATCATTAGAAAGAAAGATGGTAGCTGGAACCCACAAGACAAAGCCAATCTCTAATGTGTTTTATGATGAAAAGACTTATGAGTTGGTGATTGAAAGAAAATAGGAAGGAAAGGAAGGATAGATATAGGCTGTTTAGTGGATATGAAGTGAGACTGTTGGATGAATCCTATGTCCATTACATATTTACAAGACACTTCATAGAACTCAATAACAAGCTGGGAGAAGATGATATGAATTTCTTCTCAAATGCATCAAAATTCTAAAGATGGCCTATGATAGAATTAACAAGAAGAAAGAAATAAGAAAGAGAAAGAAGGTCCCTCTCCAATTGGGTAACATTGTGAAGTTAGAGGTAGATGCTGATGGCTCTTTATTGATTCATAGAGATGGTCTTTCCACTATTTCAATGTGGGAACCAATCTCTTTGAGACAAATGCCCATTGATGCCATTCATACTATGAGCCAAATGAAGATACATGTCCTTAGCCGAGATAAGATGAATGAGGCTAGAGACTTCTCCAACATGATTAAGGCTATTTTGAATCCTTCTTTGGCAGAACCTCTACCTTCTGCAGCTACTGCATCAGCATCATCTCCATCAATAGTCCAAGCAAGACAAGTTCAATCTCATAAAGAACCACCAGAATCATCACAACCTCCACCACCCTCAAACTCCTAGGCTATATAATCCTTAGGGGGAGTATTGTTAGACCTTGAAAGGATCATACATGCCTATTCAAGAAGTGGTTGAGAAATGTGGCTGAAGATATAGAAGAAAAAGACCAAGTGTTGGTTATCCACATTAGTAAATACGAAAGACCAAAGAACAAATGCGATCAAGTATTTGTTCATCCGCATTTACTTATGCTGACAAGGAACACAAATACGGCCAAGTATTTGTTCATCCTCTTAACTAATGCGGATGACCCAGTCAATGCTGAAGACAAACAGAAGAAATGCTGATGAAGACTTCTCATCTGCATTAACTAATGCGGATGAACACTTACAAATGCTGATGATATTTTGTACTTGGACTAGTATTCTAATGAATACTTGTCAGGGTAGTTTAGTCATTTTGTACATGCAATGTATCTGCCTATAAATAGATCAGTATAACCTAATTTGTGGGGGAAAACATATTAAAAAGTTTCACCAGTGTCATACAAGAAACCCTAGCACACTTTGTATCTTGTTCACTCTCATCAATATACAAAGCATTTATTAGTATTCTTTCAGTAATTAATGTTCTGTGATTTGGTATTTCTACGACTTAATCACTGACTCAATCATCATATTCAATCCTAAGTTGAGTCACATCAACTGAGATTCACATCTCGGACCAAGTCACATTCAAGAGTACAAAGATGTTCCAATACCTTAGCTTCTTCATGATCAACCATCAGTGCTTGGTTTGGAGAAGCATCTTCTACCTCAAAGCTCTAGTCAAAGCCTCTTTCTTCAATAACAGCAGTAGCATGTTGTTTAGGTTGGTTTGGCTTCTCGGTTCTTGGAGCTGCATCAGTGTAGTTTGGTCTGGGCTGTGCTTGGCCACCATTTGTCCTTGGTGCCTTACACTCTCTAGCAAAGTGGCCCATCTGGTTATAGTTGTAACATTTTACTTTGCTTTTGTCCAGTCCAAACATTCCACTGGCCACATTGCTGGGAAACTTTCTACCTGTCCCTTGTAGACTTCTTGTCTTGGCTCTGTGAGTAAGAAGAGCCATCTGCTGGACTATCTCCATGTACTCCAGATCATTTGGATGGATACAGTCCAGGTCTTTAAGAGTGAAGAGAAAGTTGTCAGAACTTTCATTAGTGGACACAAAGGCTTGTGCAGAGCTTATCTCTTGGAATGGGCCTCCTTGGATGTAGCTCTCCCTTGGTGTCTCAGGGAAGGTGATGAAAGGCCCTTTTGTGAGGTATCAAAGTAGCAGATGAGATGATGTTGTGGTTCTCTGCTATCCCTTTCAACCATATGAAGGGCAGAACTCAGCTGATTGTTGGAAGAGCTGCTTGATGGATTTTGCATGTTCATCTCCATTTGGTAGCCACTGAGGATACCATATAGATCTGTGAGAATAAGGGTAGAGAGGTTCTCAGTTCTCTTGATAGCCACACAATAATGAGTCCATTGTCTGGGAAGAGAGAACATCAACTTCCTCACTATGTCCCTATTCTCAAGTTTTACTCCAACATCCATTAGAGTATCCACAATCTCAACATACCTGAAGTATTGTTGAGTCATAGTTTCACCTATCTTTTAGGTGAAGTTCTCAAACTGCTACTTCAGGAGGTCTTAATTGTTCTCTTTAGCTTCCTCAGACCCATCATACATGAGCCTTAATGCATCCTATAGCTGCTTAGCAGTCTTGCACTTGTTGAAACCTCTGTATATGGAGTTTAGAAGAGCAGTTTGGAGGGAAGTCATGGCTTTTTGATCTATATCAATCTTCTAGTCTTCTTCAGAGTAGTCAGTCATTTCCTTTGGTATCATCCCACCTCCAGTAGTGGCTGAAGAGGTGCGTGAGGTCCTTTGACAATAGATCTCTGTGAATCCAAGGATCGAAGCAGGAATTATCAGTTTGATTTAACAAATAAAGATCGAAGAATTATCAATACTTGTTATTTAATTAATTGTTTATGAAATTGAAATCGACAAAAAGAACATATGAAGCAAATTGAAAACAGAATAAATAATGCAAAACAGATTGTTTCAATTGATTTTCATTGACATGAATCGATTACAATGATGTTGATGCTTTGATGATTTGATGATTGCTATGATGTTCTTGGTGTTCTTGGTGTTTTTCTATATTGATTGATTGATTGAGTGATATCGTTTCTAAGAATATGAATCTCTATTTGTATATCGATATCTCTCTCAATCTCTCTCTCAATCTATTTATTCTCTATGTTATCTCTTCCTATGATGTTTTAGGTGTTTGAACTCTTGTGCACTCAACTTTGGAGGAGTTTTACTGTTGACAGTATAGGTGAGTTCTAGACCCCAGTTTTTATGTGTTTTAAACTTCTTGGGCTGAAAATGCATGTTTAAAACGGTTTTACAACTGTTTTAGTTTATATGTATATTATGTTTTTGGTTGATTATGTTGTTGATGCTTAGAATGATAGGAATAAGCTTCGGAATAGGTTAATGTGCAGATTGGGTTTGAAAATAAGTCTGAAATACGCATACTAGGGCTCATGCGCCTGAAATTTTGACTTAGAAAACTTAAGTGAAGCTCATGCCCCAATAGTTCCCATGCGCCTGGAATTTTTGCCAAAATAGCCTAAGTACCAGCCCATGTGCCCATATAGTGGTTATGTGCCTAGAAATTTCCTCAGGTGCCTAAGTGTTAGTCATGCGCCTGAACAGTACCCCATGCGCCCAGGATTGGTTCTCAGGCGCCTAAGTGTTGGTTCATGCGCCCACAATGTGTTCATGCGCCCAAGCAGCACTCATGCGCCTGCATAGTGCTCATGCTCCTAGAACACTTGGAAAATATTCTAAAATTTTAGGAAAAAGGAAATTTAAGGAATTGCCCTGGGATGTTTTGATAGTTGTATTTGGTTTATCCATGCTTGTTTATAGCCTGTTCTTGTGTTCCATACTATGTATTATTGTGTGGCTTTATGTGGTGTGTTTATGTTCGTATACGTAAATTATTATCATAATGAAAGTGGAACATAACGATGAATGAAAGTCTTGAAAGAAAATTGAATAGAGGTGCACGACCATGTTGTCGTTAGCTCAACTGTGTGCGGTTTAGCTAACCCGAAGGATGCACATAGGGTCAATCTTTGAGATTGACGGGACCCTTGTGCATGCCCTGGTACTGGGTCAGGCATCGTGTGCAATGTTAGGGGTCTATGTATAGACTCCGACCCAGTACCGCTTCGTGCATAATGTTTAGGGTGTTGCACATTGGTCTGGTAGAAAGTGAAAGATAATACGAAGGTACGAAATGAACGATGGAGATAATGAGGAATATTATCTTGCTCTATGTATATCGTGTGAACACGTACGAAGTAATGAATTTTATGAAAAGGAAGTGTCTTAAGAAAAATGATATTTTCGTATATAAATAAAGGTGTTTTAAATGTTTTAAAACTAGAACTCACTCAGCAACGCTGACTTTTATGCATTTTTCAGTTGGCAGGTAATTTGTTGTTGGGGATGGCATGCTGGTAAAGCTACTTGGCGAGCAAGACTGTCATCCATTCGTGCAAATGATTTTGTTGTGTTGTAATGCAACTAATTGATTGTTTTGTAACCCTAACTTACACGATGTATTATTTGGCAACAATAATTATAAGCATGAATGGTTTTGTTAACTTAATCCACTGCTTAATCTTATGAAATGTATAATGTTTTATATGTATAATGCTATGATTGACCAACCGTGAGGTCTCCGAGAATGGGGCCTTACATGGATAACGGGGTTTATGATATGATCATTTTCTAGGTTTGAAAAGGGTTTTTGAAAAAGTGAATACAAATGACAACGGTCAGGTTATCATTTATACTTGCTTAGAAAATGTAAATCCTTTTATTTAATGATGTGGGACCCTTAACCCTCATTACCCTTCCATGGTATCCATAAGTTAAGTCTTCCACTGAACATCTACGAAAGGTAAAAATTCTCTTTTTATCCGAATTAACAAATTAAGTCTTCCGCTAAACATCTACGAAGGCAAAACTTGTTTTTGCTGTTTTATCCTTAAATTATATCTTCCGCAGAACATCTACGAAAGTGCAATTTGTTATGTTTTGCTCTTTTATTTTTAGGGTACCAATCTACGGAAAGTCAATTTTGTTCTTTATGCTGTATGATCTTAACATCATGTTGTTAGATCATTTGTTGTTTGCTGTTGGACCTTGTTGACTCTACTTCATGGCAAATGTGCAAAATTGATTTAGTTAAAAACTTCAGATATCCTACAGCCAAGTTAGTGCTCAAGTTCCAATTTTCTTCATGTAATAAATGTTAAATTCAGTTTTCATGCTGATGACTACTCCCCAAAATTTGTGATAAATCATGAACTTATGCATTAAACAAAAAATTATAAAGAAATAGCATGAAAAGCAATTATCCGTCAATCTTATTAGCAAAGAAAGAACAAAAACAAAATCTTTTGGTATTTTTGTTTATAGGCAGAAACTTAAATATATTTACAAGCATTTACATCATACAATGGGATCCTACTATGACACTAAGCAACTTCCTGAAACAGTTTTGTTTTATGATAGTAGACATAGATCTAGTGTTGATTGTAAGTATTTTGTTCCACATAAATTCAAGCAAGAGTATAGCTTCAAATTTTCATGCTTTTTATCATGTTTGGTATTGATTAAAGATAGACAAATATGGACTCCACATTCATTCACATTAAAGTTTGTCCTCCGTTTTTGAGTCAATTTATCACTTTTTTCACACTTAAACTATGTTCCTTAAGTTATAAGCTCTATCTTAAGATTTCATTGAAATCTTATTAATGCTGATATGATTTTTGATGCTCTTGAATTAATATAGAATTGATCACATTGGATTCTTTTAGAGCCGTTCCTCTTAGGAACTTTTTGATGATCAGCATCAGGACACCAGGTCTTTACTTACATAAAACAGAGGTGCCTGTGAACCCAGGTCTTTGTTTACACAAAACAAAGGGTACATGATGCGCAAAGATAGAAGTTATAAAATGTTACAACATAGTGTGCTTGGGTGAGTAAGTTGATCACAACAGGATAAGACTTTCTTGCTTGCTCCTCAAAAGGGAATTGTCCATAATTAGTCACCTTGGCATTATGTTATGCATGAACTTGTATATTTTCCACTCAACTGAATCTACTCACATATCAAGTCACATCTGATCAATCTTTATTATGCGATAAAATTCAGGAAAAGTAAGCAAAGGCATAGTGTACTATCATTTCCCATAATATGAAATGCTTTTACAAGAAAGCACATTAACAAGATAATAGTTTTTTCAATTTTTATATGTTTATAGATGTTTTGGCTTTTTCATATAATGAATTTGACAGACAGAACTGCTTTTCTTTGTGATGAAGACAAATCTAAGTTGATCATGCCTAAAGACTCAATCAAGAAATTAAATCTAACTGAATCAAAGGCTTTAGTGAATAAATCAGCAAGCTGATTTGTTGTATCCACTTTGATGAAGTTGTTTAAACCTTTTTCTAAGGAGTCTCTCAGAAAATGGTATCTGGTTTCAATATGTTTTGTTTTACTTTGTTGCACTAGATTAGCAGTGATGAACATAGCAGCTGAGTTATCTACGTGTATTGGTGTTTGAAGAAAATTGTAACCATAATCAAGTAGTTGGTTTTACAACCATAAAGCTTGAGATCAACCAGCTGAAGCAGCTATGTACTCAGCCTCAGCTGTGGATACTAAAACATTTGTCAGGTTTGCTGGCAGTTAAGTACATTAATGATCCTATAATAGATCTGTATAATCTTTGATCAACTGACTTCCCTTTAGGATCAGTACAATCTTATCTATTGTTGATGCTGGTGTTTTGCATGAAGAAGACTCAACAAGGTTGTGCTTCTTCAAGATTTGATTCATATACTTTTCCTGATTGATGAAAATGCCATTTGATTTTTTATGAACTTGCAAACCAAGAAGAAGGTTAATTCTCCTATGGAACTCATTTAGAACTCAAATTTCATCAAAGATTCAAGTCTTGACACAATCTTTTGTTTGTTGACCCAAAGATGATATCATCCACATAGATTTGGATAACCAAGAGGTCTTGATGGTCATGTTTGAGGATAAGAGTTTGATCAATAGTTCCCCTTTTGTAACCATGCTTGAGCAGGAAAGATGATAATGTTTCATACCACTTTCTTGGTGCCTGATGAAGACCATTTAAAGATTTGTCAGCTTGTATACCCTGTGTGCGTAATCAGGATCTTCAAAGCCAGTTTGTTGGGCAACATAGGCCTCTTCATCAATTTTACCATATAAGAATGCATATTTTACATCCATTTAGTAAACAGTGAACTTCTTATATGAAGCATAGGCTAGAAAGACTCTAATGGCTTCAATCCTTACAACTGGAGCAAAGACTTCATCATAGTCTATTCCTTCTTCTTGAATATAGCCTTGTGTAATCAGCCTTGCTTTGTGTTTATTGATGATACCTCTGTCATCTAGTTTGTTCTTGAAAAGCCATCTTGTACCAATTGGATATTGGCCTTCAAAAGATCAACTAGATTCCAAACTTTCTGCTTTCTAAATTGCTGAAGCTATTCTTGCATTACTTGAATCCAGCTGTTGTCTTTCAATGCTGCAGATATGTTGGGTGGAACCACTTGTGAAAGAAAACAGGAGAACAGACAAATATTGGCAGCTCCCCCTTGACTTCTTATGGTTCTTTCATTAAGATCACCAATAATGTTTTCTATTGGATGATACTTATGAATTCTTGTTATTGGTATTGATTCAACTGGAATGGATGATTCAAGTTGGTGGTGTTGGTTGATGGAGATGGATCCAGCTGAGATGGGGAATCAACAAAGAGGTCAAAATCCTCATCATTTTGGTCTTCTGATGCTGAATGAATTCCATCTTCATGATTTGTGTTTCCACAGATGTAGGTATAACTTCCGCAGCAGTTACAGGAACAACTATGGTTTGTAGTTTGTTGATCTGCAGATGTGAATGTTGTTGGAATATTTTCTGATGAATGAGAACATCAGTTGAAGGAATGAGTCATCTCCTGAAGTAGATGGACATCTACAGTTGTAGAAGGAACTTCTGTGGAAGCATTGTTTAACTTTTGCTAAAGTTGAATTTCCATGTCCATCAGAATTGTCATTGTTTGTTTGAGATGAAGGTCCTGGATCAGCAACACTTGAAGTGTGTGATGAAATTCTTGGAGGATCAGCAGTCAGTGGTACTTCATTCAAACTTGGAGGTACATAAGGATAAATGTATCCGTAGGACCTGCACCATTAACCAGAGTTAATGATTTGTTAATGCATCTATATCAAACACCAAGATGATCCTTTTATAGATTTTGGAAATAAGGATTCATCAAAAATATACATTAGGTGTTTCTTCCATAATATTATGATGTGGTTTATAGATTCTATATTGATTTAGATGTTGATGAGAACCAACGAAGAACCATCATAGGGTGTTTTATTATGTTCTTTGACAATTATAGTCCTGTTTTGAACATTGCATGTTGTATTCATGCTTCTTGCCCAAAATGTTATTGGTAACTGTGAATCAGCTAGCATTGTTCTTGCTGCTTCAATTAGAGTTCTATTTCTTCTTTTAGCAACTCTATTTTGTTATGGAGTTCTTGGTGAACTGAATTGTCTGGCAATGCCTTTGTTCCTGCAAAAGGAATCTAAAATATGATTAACAATTCATTCCATTATCACTTCTTAAAATTTTGATCTTTAAATCAAGTTGATTTTCAATCTTAGTGATAAACTCCATTAATGTTTTTGATGTTTCACTTTTATTTTTTAAGAAAAAGACCTATGTGAATCTAGTGAAATCATCAACAATCACCAAACAATATTGCCTTTTACCAATGCTCAACACATTGGTTGGACCAAAAAGATCTGTGCAGCAATTTAAGTGGTGTTGTGGTTGTGTTGATTGTTTTGGACTTATGTGACACCCTATGTTGTTTTCCTTTATAGCAAGATGAACAATGATTAGAATAGTAAAATTCTTTCTTAGGAAGGCCAATGACTAAGTCATTTTTGACCAACTTATTCATGTTCTTCATATTTGATTGAACCATTCTTCTATGCCACAGTTGAGCTTCATCTTCTGATGACTTAGAAATCAGGCAGGTTTCATTGCTTGTCATAGAGGTGTTGTTCATATCCAAACATATGTGTTTTCCTTTTCTTGGTGCTTTAAGAAGGATCCAATCTGCTTGAATTTGAACACCTGGCTTAAGGATGTAACAGGAAGTGTTATCAAATAAAGTGGTATAATTTTGATAACAAATTTGAGATACTCTGAGTAAGTTTTATTGTAAGTTTTCACAAAAATTTACTTTCTCAAATTTGAGTACACCATTTGTTACCATTCCTTCACCAACAATTTTACCTCCCTTCTTATCCCCACCAAATGCCACATATGAAGTATATTTATATTTGAAATCATGGAGGAGAGAACATTTTCTTATCATATGCCTGGAACAACCACTGTCAACATACCACTTGCTGTCAGTCCTCCATGGATGTTCCTGCAAAATAATGAAATCAATTAGAAAGTGGAGCCCAAGCCTTAATGGTCTTGGGCTTGCCATTGTTATCTAGAATTGTTACTCTATCATGAATGAGCCTAGATGTCTCAATATTATTTTTGCACTCAATTAATTCATTATGTTCTGTTTAGGGTGAGGATGATTCTGTTGAAGATGAACTTGAAGAACTTTGATCTTGTTTCACGGTCACTTCCTTTGTCATTTCTTCTTGGATTACCTTTTTCTTCAAACTTGAAGATGACACTTTGTTAGAAAAAGTTTCAGCATCTTTTGTCTTTGATTGAGGTACATGATTACCCTTTTTAAAGTGATCAAAGAAAGATTCATCTTCCTGCAACACTACCTGCTTGTGAGGTGTCTTGCTTTGAGGATGTTGCTTCTCCTTCTTCTTCTTTGCTTGATCAACAGCAGATGTTGGCTTCTTTACCTTTGGCACCTTTTATTTTGGTTGCTTCTTCTTTTGTTTTTGCACCTTTGATTCTTCATTCTCAGAAGGTTGTGAGTCTGATTCAGCATTCTCAGATTGTTGCTTCTTTGGCACTTTAGTTTTATTCTTTTTGTTGAAGTAGCATTCTTGAGTGGAATGGTTCTTCTTATTGCAAATAGCACAGTGCTTGTTGAAGTAACTATCAGCTGTCATGTGATTGTTCATGTTGCATATGGAGCAGTAACTACTGAAGTAACAACCAACTGTGTTGTGGTTATACATGTCACACCACTTGCAGTATTTGTCTTCAACTTCACTCTCAGACTCCACTGTCTTCTTCTGCTTCTTTTTCAATTCTTTTTCAATCTTTGCAGCTGAAGGATCTTCTTCTTGTTGCCGAGGATTCACAACTCTTTGTTGTTTCTTGACTTTCTTGACAATTTATGATTTAGCAGATGATTTCTTCTTCCGTAGATCTTCTACGGAGGACTGTTTTGATTCAGATGATTGCTTCTTCCGTAGATCTTCTACGGATGTTGACTTTGAATAAGATGAATGCTTCTTTCGCAGATCTTCTACGGATGTTTCCTTTGGAACAACATTTTTCCTTTGCTTTTCTATGGATGTGTGAGAACAGTCTTCTTCTTCCATAGGTGTTCTACTGAAGTGTTTTTCTCTTCTTCCTCTGTAGTTCGTTTTGCTGACTAACTTTTGTGCTTTTTGTTTAGCTCCTGAATTCCTTCATTTAGCTGACCAATTCTTGTGTAGATGGTCTTTAACAAATTTCTTTGTTTGGGAGGATAAGGTAGCTTGATCTCCTCAAGGACTTTGGGAATTATAGGTTCAATTACCACATTTTCCCCTTACCCAAAGCAGCACATTCTTGTTCATTAGGCTCATCAACCTAATCCAAATCATCATAGTCATCAAAGTCAAATTCTGATTCATTTTGTTTTGAAAATTCTGATTCAGATGAATCAGTTTCACTGATTTTAGTATCTTCACCATTTACCATTTCATTATTTTCAACTTTTCATTTAGTTTTTGGTGCTAGATACAAAATGATTTGTCAGACTATTGGTCATGGACTCAGGTAGGGTGGTGTAGTTATTATTCACTGGTGGTGCAATACCATTAAATCCCAACCCATACCTGTTCTTTGATTCAATATGAGAATTTAACAGTTTCTCATATTGTTGTGATGATAATTAGAACTTTTGAAGTTTCACTTCAATAGATGCATGATCAGACATTGATTTTGTTAAAGAGGTGGTCAAATGCTCAACTTGTGCTTTCAAATTATAATTTTCAGAAACAAGTTTATCTAAATATTTTTGTAAAGAAGTGATTTTGACCTGATATAATTTATGTTCTCTTACATGAGATTCATTTAAAATCATTGTTTCTTTGACTTTATCAGCCACTTGTTAAGCATGGACCCTGTATCTTTCTACCTCTTCAACACATGTTGGTGAACATGACTTGTCCCTTACCTCTCTAGCCATGGGTGGAACTTTATTCTCCAGGTTTGCCATCAATGCTTGATTCTCCTCCTGGACTTCCTTCTCATACATGCTCTAATCACAAGTACCATCCTGCAAAATAATCAAACCAGTTTCTTTAGAATTACTAGTACCTGTTGCAGAACTTATGGCTGGTGGGGATGAGTTTGTAAGCTAAGGTTGCTTGAAGCTTCTCTATATGCTTGTCTTGTGTCTTTTGGTGATTGCTGAATTTTGTTCCACTCCTTTGAGAAGTAACCATACAAATTACAATTGTTACACATCACTTTTGATTTATCAACATCAATTTTTGTTGTTCTTCTGGCAACAGATTTTCCATTGTTTCTTCTCATATACATCTTGGCCCTGTAAGCAATCATGGCCATTTGCCATTGTAGATCCATCTCTTCCACTTCATCAGGATGAAGTTCTTCCAGGTCTTATTGGTAGATGTGAGCAGGAGTCAGAGTACTACCCAAGTAAGCTTGAAAGCTTGAACTAAATGCTGCAAATGCTGCTTTCTGTTCTTCTGATTTAAGAACCACAGTGATTGGTTCAGATTTGGTGTTGCTTTTACTGGGTGATGTTCCCTTTGCTGTTGAACTTTTAGAATCATTAGATTTCCCATTCTTCTTGTTGTTAGAACTGCTTTGAAAGTTAGATTTAGAAGAATATGCTGCATAGAAACAAGCTTCTTCTTCATCATCACTCTTAACACAAGAGCTTCCTTCATCATCATTGGAAATAAAAGCACTTCCAGCTCCCTTTGTTTCTTTTAATTGGTATGGTGCTATTGATGCTTTTACACTCTTGTTTCTTGTTTTCTCATCCAACTCCAATGCTTCTACCTTTGCTACCAAAGTATTTAGTCCAATTGCCTTTAGATCAATGGTATTTTTGAACATAGACACAGTTTGAGTCCAACTTTCAGGCAAGGTATGTAGCATCTTTTTGTTCAGTTCCTCATTACTGTACTTAAACTCAAGAATATTCATCTCAGTTTAAAACTCAAGAATATTCATCTCAGTAACAAGTTGCATAAATCTGTGGAGTTGTTGAGGAACAAATTCACCCTGAGATGGAATGTCTCATACTATGAACACAGGGTATCCTTCCTGATGCTTCTAATCTCATCACTTCCCTCACACAAAGTGTGAAGAATTTTCCACAGTGAGTTAGCTGTTTTGTATGCTTCACACCTGATTAAGAGGTCTTCAGGTAGAGCCATAGTAAGCATACTATATGCCTTGATGTCGACTTTTACTTTCTTGGCATCATCAGGAGACAGATTTTTCAAACTTATGGGCTGATTGTTGTCATTATAATCAGGTCCTAAAGCAGGTGGAATGTAAGGACCTTCAGTAATTGACACCAATAAATCAGAATCTGTATAGTTGACGTGGTTCCTGAATCTGATTTTCCATGTTTTGAAATTAGATTTGTTCTCCAACTTTGGAGGTTGATACGATCCAACTATAGAATTGCTCATGTTGATTATATATGTTAATTATCAAAATTATCAGTTGATCTAATATCCTATGAATGAGTAAAAACAATGCAAGCATAGTAACACAGCAATAACAAATCACTGATAATATTGTATCAAATCAACTAAGACAAAAATTCCTTGGAATTGATGACTTTTGTTGTGAATGAACTAATTAATAACACACTCTTAATTAAATAAGAAGTTGTGGTCAAAATTAGTCAAATCGCTCAATAAATTCACAGATAATTTGAAATTAAGATGTTAGATGATGATGGGTTTTGTTCAAACTTGTTTGAACAGCCTTGGGATATTGCACAATAACACAAATCCACGAATCGCAAGCAATTATGATGCAAATCGAAATTAATCGAGCAATGGACAATGATTAATGATCGATATAACAAGGTTTTGATGATTTTCACCAATTACACCAAATTAAAAAAAACAACCAATTAAAATAATCAACTGATAACTTAATAGATCTAGATCAATGAGCACGAGCTCTGATACCACCTATGAATTCAAGGATTGAAGCAAGAATTATCAGTTTGATTTAACAAATAAAGATAGCGGAATTAACAATACTTGTTGTTTAATTAATTGTTTATGAAATTGAAATCAACAAAGAACAGATGAAGCAAATTGAAAATAGAATAAATAATGCAACAAAAGATTGTTTCAATTGATTTTCATTGACAATGAATCGATTACAATGATTTTGATGCTTTGATGATTTGATGATTGCTATGATGTTCTTGGTGTTCTTGGTGTTTTTCTATATTGATTGATTGATTGAGTGATATCATTTCTAAGAATATGAATCTCTATTTGTATATCGATATCTCTCTCAATCTCTCTCTCAATCTGTTTATTCTCTATGTTTATCTCTTCTTATGATATATATCTTCGTATGATATATCTATTTATGATGTATATCTCTTGATATGACGTGGAATATTTGCTTGACACAAATAGAGTCTTCCGTGGTCGTTGACTTGATGATGTCATTCTGACAGGTTGACTTGTTGACTTTATGTTGCGTACTTGATGATATTAGATCATACAAGTATTTTGTTCTTTTGTAGGAGTAAGCCTTCTGTAGGAGTTGGTTCTTTGATCTTGAAAATCCTCAGCGGACTTCCTTCTTCCGCAGCAGCTGTAGTAACTTGATCTGACTTGTTCTTCAGTAGATGTTATTATGCTTCATCTACGATGAATGTTGACTTGGTCATTTAAACTCCACAGAACATCTACGGAAGAACAACTTGTTCATCCGCGGGAGTTCTTACACTTTCAATTTTCCAAATTGACCAAGTATGATGTTTTCCTGCAATTACATAAAATCAACACAAATAATATTTGGGTTAACATATATATAATTTGCATACAAAAAGAGATTTACAAAGGTTCATTACAAGAGATGAATTAATCATCTAAACCTATACAATGGATCTAGACCCAACAATCTCCACATCCTGCTATCTTGAGACTTGATGAACCCTTCCATACGTTGGCACCAAGTATCAAAGTCATCAGGAGTGATCAGTGGAGACTTTGTCATAGTACCAGTTTCCATATTAGCTTTAGAGATAGCTGCCATTTGAGTTGATAAGTGTGTTGTGAAACTGAGGAGATTAAAAGATGGTGAGATCTTACAATCAAGAGCCTGAAATTCTCTGATACCAATTGTAGGACCATGGTTTATGATCAATGCAACAGTTTCACAAGGTGGGAGAGTTAATAACACTTAGCAATTCAAATAGGGAACTGGTTGGAGTCAAACAACGAACACAAGTAAGAAGAACAAGAACACTCAAAAGTGGTTTTCAAGAATGATGTATATTACACTCAAGTTCTTTTACAAGTGTTACAAAGCTTATCTAAATTACAAGTACTTAAGACACTTTATACTACATCCTATAGCCGACCATACCTTGAAGGCCAGCTAGAAACACTAATCTAGACAACAAGATCAATATAGAGTCAAAAGGCAGATTGCCTTTTGACTAGTGACTATGACATGTCATAGCTCACATCCTAATCTATTACAAAAAGGATAAAAGGTACAAAAGTAGAAAGCTACAGACCAACAACCATAATCTACAGTTGACAAAAGCATGGACCTTTTCACCAACTCATATAAGTTGGTAAGTCTTCAGAGTGGCAGCGAAAAGTTGTTCAACTTTTGTCAAAAGGTGATCAGAGAAAGCATGTCTTCTCTGTCTTCGGAAGAAATTAGTCTTTGGCTTCGGAAGACTTTGTCTCTGAAGCTTCAGAAGACTTCATCTTTGGCCTTGGAAGATTTTTTCATTTGGCTTCGGAAGATTTTTTCATTTGCTTCGAAAGATTTTACACTTAACTTATTTCCTTTGAGTGGTGTAAGACTTCGGAAGTAACTTTACACTGTAATTCATGCATGCATGCTGAGAGCTCTTTGGATGCTTTGGTTGCATCAGCCTTTAAGTATAAACCTTACATAAACCTATTTAGACAAGTTTGTAATCGTTTTCATTGATGACATACTAATTTATTCCAAGAATAGGGAAGAACATGAGGAACATCTAAGACTTATTTTAGAGCTTCTAAAAACACAACAACTATATGCCAAGTTTTCTAAATGTGACTTATGGATGAAAGAAGTACAATTGTTAGGGCATGTAGTTAATGAGAATGGTATTCATGTTGACCCGTCTAAAATAAAAGCAATCAAGAATTGGCCCGCGCCAACGACGCCTACTGAGGTGCGCCAATTTCTTGGCTTATCGGGTTATTACCGGTGTTGCATAGAAGGATTCTCGAAACTTTCACAGCCTCTGACTGCCCTAACTCACAAAGGAACTGGTTATAAATAAGGTAGTAATAAATAAGCCGCTTTTCAAGCGCTTAAAGACAAGTTGTGTAATGAAGCTATCTTGGCATTGCCAGAGAGAACAGATGACTTCGTGGTGTATTGTGACGTGTTAATCCAAGGTTTGGGTTGCGTGTTGATGCAACACAAGAAAGTGATAGGTTATGCATCAAGAAAGCTTAAGGTGCATAAGAAGAATTAGACAACTCAGGATTTGGAGTTGGGAGTTGTAGTGTTTTGCACTTAAGATCTGAAGGCATTATCTTTATGGAACCAAGTGCATGATCTTTACTGATCACAAGAGTCTTCAGCACATTTATGAAAAGGAGTTAACATGAGATAACGACGATGGTTAGAACTTCTAAACAATTACGATTGTGCCATCAAGTATCATCCGGGAAAGGCTAATGTGGTAGTCAATGCCCTTAGTCAAAAGGAAACCCTATTGTCCACCTAAACCAAAAGCAATTATAGATGCTATAACAAAACTTCATAAGAAAATATCTCGAGAAATCTATCCAGATAGAATTCTGTCTTAGTGAGAGAATCGGTGTTTTAACCATTCACTCAGACCTACCATTACAATTAAGAATGCCTAGGTCGAGGCATTACAAGAGCAGAACATTAAGTCGATATTTCTCAGAGGATCTGAGAAATTGTTTCAGGAGAAATCAGATGGGCTTCTCTACTTTGAGGATCGGGTATGGATTCCATTGTTCGAGAATCTCAGGGAATTAATAATGGATGAAGCTCACAAGTCCCATTATTCGGTACATCCTAGATCTGACAAGATGTATCAAGGTCTGAAGGTCATTTACCGGTGGCTTAACATGAAAGCTGAAATTGCCACCTATGAGTCAAAGTGTTTGACCTGTTCTAAAGTCAAGGTGGAATATCAAAAACCATTGGGTTTACTTCAACAACCGAAGATCCTAATATGGAAGTGGGAGAAAATATCTATGGATTTTGTCACTAAGCTAACTCGTTCACAAGCTGGAAATGATACTATCAGGATGATAGTGGATCATTTGATGAAATCAGCACATTTCTGGCCATTCGTGAGAACTAAAAGATGGATAAACTTGCACAAATTTACTTGAAGGAAATTATGTCACGACATGGAGTGCCACTCTTGATCATCTCTTATCGTGACGCGCGATTCACTTCGCACTTCTGGCAGTCACTACAGAAGTCACTAGGCACTCGTTTGGAAATGAGCACGACCTATCATCCATAGATAGATGGTCAGACTAAACGCATGATTCAAACCCTAGAAGACATGCTTAGGGCGTGTGTTATAGAATTTGGGAATAGTTGGGAAACTCATCTACCTTTGGTTGAATATTTCTACAACAACATCTATTATAAGAGCATTAACGCTACACCATTTGAGGTACTTTATGGTAGAAAGTGTAGATCACCTATCTGTTGGATAGAAGTTAGTGATAGTCAGTTAACTGGTCCTGAGCTTGTTCATGAAACCACAAAGAAGATTGTTTAGATTCATAACTGTATGGCTGCAGCCCGAGATCGCCAGAAAAGCTATGCAGATCAAAGGAAAAAGCCTTTGGAATTTCAAGTCGGTGATAAGGTGTTATTGAATGTTTCACCTTGGAAGGGTGTGATACGCTTTTGAAAGCATCAAAAGCTGAACCCTAGATACGTTGAACCATTTGAAATTGCCAAAAGGATCAATCCAGTAGCTTATCAGCTAGACTTACCTGCGGAACTCGATGGTGTTCATAACTTGTTCCATGTTACAAACCTGAAGAAGTGTCTAGCCGTTGAATCACTTGTCATTCTGTTGGAGGAACTGGAGATTGATGAACAGCTTCGCATCATTAAGGAACCAATCGAGATTATGGATCGAGAAGTCAAGACCTTAAAGCGTAGCAGGATTCCTATTGTACGCGTTAGATGGAATTCAAAGCGTGGACCAGAGTTTACCTGGGAACACGAGGATCAGATGAAAAACAAATACTAACAACTGTTCAAAGATCAGGCATCACATCTTAAGGTATCCATTCTTAAGATATCTATCCTTAAAATTTCAAGACGAAATTCCCTTCTACAAGGGGATCATGTCACAGCCGAGAATTTCTAAAATCCTTTCTTTGAGTTGATTTTGAAGTCTTAGAAAACCCTATTCTTTGTGTTTTGCAGAGCTTTAAATCTGGTGTTCTTTGTAAACCTGAAGTCCTAATTTTAGGGACGAAAATTCTTTCAATAAGGGGATGATGTAACACCCTATGTTTTTCAGGTTAACATCGTTCCGTTATCCAACCTCTCTCTGATATTTTAAAAATTGATCAAGTTTATTATTATCAAATGAAATGAATATTATAATTATTAATAATTAACTCTAAACTAAATAACTAAACTTAATTAATGCAATATACAAAATAGGTAAATTGGAGGGATTAAAGGTGGCATCTTGCAAAACTTGATTTCTTTTAAACACTCTACCCTCCCATAACCGACCCCCCATCCATAACTCCTTCACAACCCTAATATGCACCCCCTCTCGACAGCTCCATTCCTCCCACTCGGCTCCTCGACAGCCTCCAAACCGGTAGCCTCCTCCCCAAATGTAAAGCAGCCTTCCTCCTCCTCGCAACTCCCGGTTTGCGATGTTCCAACTGGAGCAACTTTCCCGACCTCAAGCATAGCCTTGGATGACTGACACATCCCCGGCGACCGTGAGTGAGATCGTGCAGACCGGTACGATATGTTTTCCTTTCGACATTCATTTCGGTGTGTTGCGGTTTCATCCTGGCTGTGTTTGGTGTTGGTTGGGCCGAGGGTTTTGCTTTGTATGGGTGCAAGTTGTTGTGGTGTGTTTAATCATGTACGTGACTGTATGTATGTTGTTGTGTATGTATGTATGTATAGCCGTGTGTGTGATCTGTGTGTGTGTTTTTCTAGATAGTGCTTCAGGTTTGTGTGTTTATATGGATGATGCATGTTGGTTGTGTGTGTGTTGCTACGAATTGTGTATGTGTACGCTGTGTGTATGATGTATATGGTTTGGTAATGCATGAGGTGTATGAGCATATGTATATATATTATGTTGATGCATGTGTACGAATGTGAATTACATTAGTATTCATGGGGTAATTATGTGGGTGGAACCGATGGTGTGTTGGAAGTGGATGTGGGGTTATGGGTTGATATAAATCATAAGATGAATATATGTGGGTTTTGGTTGAATTATGCGATGTGTTTGCATATATAGTATGTGTTTTATGTGTAACATTTATATATAATAGCTACCAATTGTATGTTGTGTGAGTTGATGTGAGTATATTATCAAGGTGACTGAGTTACAGTCTGATTCAAACCCGAGTCGAGAACGAGAAACCGTATGATCCATTGCTAATATTTAATATTAATTATGTAATAAACATGCATCTAGGTTATTTGGAAACTTAATCGTTCGTACGTGTGCTTATTGGTTTTGTTGTGCATACAAGGTGAGTTTATGGCCCCACTTTATACATATATTCTTTTAGGGAAAGAAACATGTTCTTTTAAAATTATTCTTTTCATTAGATCAGTATTACTGTAATATCGCATGATTACTAGTGTTGTACCACTTTAAGTCCTCACTTTCGAACCGATAATTTATGTACTTTAGCATGGTAATTCTGAGTAGATCTACTGGGTTTGACAAACCCCACCCGGGCTAGTCGTGCTAACACGACTACATGTCAAACGGGTGTTTAATTGACCTAATTTCTGTTGCTGTGGTCTGGTAACCACAGCCGAGGCATACATACAATTGTCAGCTTTGGTTACAAACTTCATACACTATGTAACTTGTTATGTAGACTAGCTATCTATTGATATTACTTTGTTTACTGGATCTGCTTTCAATTATATTACTGTTTATCAAAACCTGTGAACTCACCAACCCTGTGTTGACACTTTAGTATGTTTCTTTCAGGTTCATAAGGTGTGCTCGGCTAGGAGCATCTCATATTTCTTACATCACTGATTGGTTTAAATGATCAAACAACGCTTTACAAATTACATTTATTTGAGTTGCGCGTGTTTTGCACCATTTGGGTTATGAATTATTAGGCTTCCGCAAATGTTTTCATGAATTCAGTATTAATTATGTTTGTGAGATTTTCTAATAATATTGCTCAACTATGTTTTGTAATTATTGTGTCGTTTGGTGTAACTAACGGTTTAGATCCTGGTATGTCACGCGCCTAATAGTAAAACCCCATTGGTGGAATTTGAGAGTGTGACAAAGGCGGACCTAAACCTGATTTCTTATATCTTGCATTGTGACCGGAGTCCATAAACCTCTCAAAATGGATTTTGGTAGCAACAATTAGGGTTAAAATATAGTTATCAACTAGTATTGGGAGATTAGTTACATACCAAAGGGGTTGTTTTAGTCAACCATAGATTTCATAACAAGGTTGCTAAAGTCCATCGGCAAACATGAGAATGTTCCGGTCGATCATCGATCATTGATTATGTGAAATCATAGAGATTGTTGTTTCTCCTCATATCTATTATGTTGGTATAAAAATAGAAATCATTAGCAATATTTTATGTACATACAAGAATTATATAAAACATAAATCATTTATAGTGATGAAGTGGAGGTGTCCTAAATTTTATTCTATGACATACATTGTAGTGTCATGTATCTATCATGTGTGGAAGCGATAAACTTACATTTTTAGTGCCAGCCGCAACAAAGAAAGTTATTTGGTGTAAATAACAATAACTTTCCTTGATCTAAAGAAAGGTAATTTTGCACATTTGAATTTAAAAGAATTTAATTTAATGATACTATAAGTTTTACCCATTACACATTGCAATTTCAACCTCAAGATAGAAACGATGAATACAATATAGAAGAAAGAGTGTATTAGTATAAACGGTGTTGATCTTTGAAGAGGATAAAGCTAACGAAACCTCAAGATTTCAGCACTGGCTGCCAACTGTTGAATCAACTACCAAATAACATGTGCTGAATGACTACCGATCAGTTAATGCTGAACCACTGCCGATCAGCACTTATCTGATGTGTTGCTGATCGACTGCTACTGATTAGCACTGAACTCCATGAGCTGCTGATCAACTATTACACAAGATAAGACTCTCTGTATCAAAGGTTGTTGTATTCCACCTTTGAAGACAACATAGTATTGAAGCTTCCTAACTCTGATATGTCGATTATCTATCTTGTTTTAATTCTAAATATAGAATAGTTTATTCTTATTATTTAGGTGGTGTTTGTTTTCTTCAAAAAGTTCTGCAAAGCCTCTTTTGTCTGCACTCCACAGGCCACGCACAGACATGAGTGTCTGCAGACTGTTTGTTTTTCCGAAGACATTTTCATAAAAAAAATATCTACGCAGGGTCTTCTTGAGACAAACATAAAATTATAACTTCATAGGTCTTCTCAAACCTCTTCTCATTCTGAACACTTGTGAAACCCTTCTACCATCACCATCCAGTCGCTACCTCCCATACCCCCAACCCAGCCTAGTCGCCGCCAGGCGCCCGCCACCGTCCCTTTGCCGCTGCCGACCCTCCATCCAGTCGCTGTAGGCCGCCTGCCACCATACTACCGCTCGCCATAGTCCCGATTGTACGTTTCCTTCACTTTTTGTTGTATAGTGTTTGATACTTGTGATGCGTACGTAGTTGCTCTTAATTTACGATTTATTTGATATCTGAGTGTTATGAGTTGCGTTGTTTGTAAAAAAATTTAGAAACCACTAGTTCGTTTGATTAGTTGTGGAATTTGAGTTGAATTCGTATTTAAGATGATGAAGGCTTGGTAATGTTGTAGGAAAGAGAGAAGATGCTTTTAAGATTCATATTAGGGTGGGTTTCGTATGTGCTTAGTTACTTTACATCTCATCTGTTTTCTTTGATGATTTTTTATGGATTTGAGGTTGCTTGAATGTGCTTTAGAGGTTAGTTTAGTGATCAGAATGTATGATGAACTGTTAACTTCTTATTGATTAATTGATGTTAATTCATAACTTCATATCTTTCTTGATGCCAATGTATGATGCTAAAGTTAATTGAATATTAATTGTCTCTTAGTACGATTTGTTGAAATCTTGTATGGTTGGTTTGTTTGTGATTTGTATTGATTTGTGATTTGGTTTGTTTGTGATTTGGTTAGTTTGTAGTATGGTTTGTTTGTGATTTGTTTTAGACTAGTAAATTCAAGTGTTTGGTTTGGTTTGTCATTTATTTGTGTTCATTGTAAGTTTATTAATTGAATTTGAGAAACAGATGTTTGTTGTTTGTTTGTTAATTCATAGAAATAGGAGAGAAACAACAATGGTGCAATGAGCAACTAAAATATTTATTAAAGACTTGCATTAAAGAGACAAACGCCATGGGTAGAAAAGGATTGAGTCTGCACAAAGACTCATGGAATAAGTTAGCTTAAGAAAAATTTGGGTTGGATTTGACTAAAAACAAATGAAAAATGCCTATGATAATATAAGGCCAAATACACAGGATGGATGTATTTGAAAAACAAAAAGGCAAACATATACAATGCTCAAATAAATTCTTTTACATTAACAAATGAGGAATAGGAAGAATTTAAGAAGGTATGTTCATATATATAATTTTTTTAACATATACCTATAAAAGAAAAATTGATAACATTTCTTTACTTTGGGTTTTAGGGGCATCCAAAGGCCGCATCATTGAAAATACATTGCCTTTTCTAGAACTTTGCCAACAACTATTTGATGGTAATAGTGCCATTGGGAATTGTAAGTGGACCCCAACCCAAACAACATCAATGGTTGGATCATCTTCTTTTCACGTACCACTTATGATTACAAACACCGTTAATCATGACATAAAAGATGAAGCTTCCAAGCATACTTCTTATCAGAATTTTAATCTTACTACTAAGAATACTTCTGAGCCTCCTCCTAAACATACTCTTGAGCCTACCCCAAGCCTAATCCAAAGAAAGGGCAAAAACCTCAAAATCATCATCAATCACTGCTGATGATTTAGCACTTGATATGCAAAAGGCTCTATAGTATTTGATTAAAGGCAACGAAGGGCCTACATGTAACAACAGACTCCTAAGTTCTATTTTAACTTCTATTAATCTTGCAATATTGCTTTTATCTTTCTTCCATGCTAATTGTTTACATGCTTAATTGCCTTAAAAGATTCTATTATGACTTGCCTTAGTCTAGAAATCATTAAGCAATTTTAGAAAAATACAAATCTATATTAAAATTTTGAATTTTAAACAAAACAAATCATATGTGTGTGTACACACACACATTTACGGCACATATACATGCATATGTGTTGTTACACTTAAAAATTTATAAAAACTAGAAGTTACAATATACTACAATAAACCACACCTTACAATACACTACAATTTAAAAAAAAATAAAAGAAAACACCCCCTAATTAATTCGGCTTCCCTCCCCTCTCTCCACTCACCTCTCTTCCTTGAAAACCCCAAACCACAACCACACTCCACTTCCCCCTCTTCCCCATACATGCAAAATTCAAACCCACCTTAATCTCTCTCCCTCTAACTCATGAGTTAACCAAAAACCCTCAATAATCCTGCATTTCTTCATCATTTCAGCCCCAATCTTCAAAGATTAGCACTACCACAACATCGACCAAGAGCAAGACAAGCTAGAAGGTGAACTAAAGCATGCTTTTACGCAAGGTTTTTGCAAGAACAAGGTGTTACAGCTCAAAATTGTGAATCAAGAGCCCTCATACTCTCCAAATCTTTCCAAAAACATAAAACTACTAGAGTGTTAGCATCTATGTACCCGAATAAAGTCTTTTCTTGTGTTTTTCCCCTCTTTTCTACCACAAATCTCACTCTTCTTGTTCAAAACAGAAACTTGTGGCCACACTACTGTTTTCTGGGAATTCATGACTTCACACAAGATATATTTTAAAGAGTATACGTGGACCAAGGGTTGGTGCACCCGATTTCACCCTGAAAACCCTCTATTTCATGTGTTTTAGCACCAAAAACCCACCTTTTTTTGAAAAGCCCTCAACCCATGTTAAATCTTCTTAAAAAAAGTTTATGAACATCATAATAACCTGGGTTAAATGTTACAAAAAGTTGTGATGATGTTTAAGCTCAAACTATGATGGTTACACATATGTAAATGGGGTATTTCACCCTTAAATACAACAACGATGCTATGAATGCAAAAATCCATGAGCTAATGTTTTTTCCAGTATTTTGGTGACATTAATCATATAAAATTCTTGGTATTTGTTGAATAGGTAAAAAGGTATGGTAAAATGGACTAAATGGGCAATATTAAAGACCCGAAAAATGGTAAAATTCAAAGATATGACCAAATCTTAAAATATTTAAATTTAAAAATGTTCCAGACCCTAAAATAAGTATTTTAGTTCTGAAAACCTGATTTGGTGATTTATTAGCTTAATATGTGATTTTTATGGAATTATTTATCATAAATAAGCCTAAACCGAGTGATTTTAAATAAAACTTTCAAATAGGATAACAAGCTTAAAACCACCAAAAATATGTTATTTCAGTAAGTTATAATTACCAAGATGTGATTTCGTGAAAAATTTGAGGGAAAATGGATTTGATCTTTCGGTTCCAGGTAAAATGAATTTTCAACAAGTTTATTGTGAAAACGAGACTTTATGTTCTTACCCAAAAAATTTTAAACATATTATAAAACCTATTAGAAGTGCTTAGGAGGTAATATTCAAGTTTTGGTTGGTTGATATCTAAGATCTAAAACTAGATGCTAAAACTTGTCGGTTTTACCGTAACCGGTAACTTAAAAATTTTTGTTTTAATCCCACAAACTAAATTCTGAAAAATTGGAGTTTGAACAGGCCTAAATGTGATATTCAAACCCTTAGAAACTAATGAGGGCCATTTTTGGTCAAGAAATGAAAGAAAGCAATCTTTTGGGTCAAAATTGTAAATTTTGAAACTTGAGAGACCAATGTGTAAATTCTGTAAATATCACTGAATTTTAATCATTTTATGACCAGAATCTTTTAGTAAACTTAATGTCATATGAACAAGTTGGTAATAATTACATAATTATCATCCATGTGCTAATGACCCTAACCTTCCTAAAAAGGAAACTTTTTAACGCATACTCATAATAAAAGAAGCCAAATGAACTTGTGACCATAACACGCATTTAGTTACACTTCCAATAGTCTAAGAACATATAACTTACAACCTATAATCCTGATTATAGGGTGCTAAGACTTGGACCTTTTCCGTGCTTAAGAAAACTATTGTTTAATTCTAAGGTGAGTTTAGTGTTCCCCTTTTACTGTTTTGGGATGAAACCTGCTGTGTTTGAACAAAAATTATTTACATGCTATAATATGATACTTATATGTCGTGGTGATTTTTAGAACCTGCTCTTATATTGTATCACAATCATTAATTCTTGGTGAACCGCTTGTTCTATATGGGTAGATCTACTTGGGGAATCCCCCACGCACAGTGCCTTCCATCATAACCCTTGACATTATAGGAAGGGTAAACACTGAGATCCTACGGGGTCGATTGTGTCATGTAATAGGTATTATAAGAAACTATGGTGTGCCACTCAACAGGTATGGTGCACTGTTTGAGGCTCAGTTCTCCCTATGGGTTAACTGGTAATAACAAAAGTTTAGAAAAGGCTAGTCGGGACTGAGTGCAGGGTTGATTGTGACCTCCACAACAAATGATACTTATGATTTTAAATTAGTTCCTGGACTCTTAAGGGTCCTTTTTTTTAAACTTTAAGCACTTGAACTCACCAACTTTATAGTTGACACAAAAATATTTTTAAGCATGTTTCAGGTAACCCTTGATGGAAGCTTGGATTTCATTGGAAACCTCTTATGGATGACCTAGTTCCGTGACTACCATTGGTATTACTTGACTTAAAAACATTATTGGACAATTTGATTGATGTTGTTAAACTTATGGATATTTTGTAATGGGTGTTACTTTATATTTTGGGCAAGACTTTCATAGCCCGGATTTGCTATTTAAATGTATTGCCATGTGATTTCTCTCCTTGTTTGCTCTTGTGATGGTTAGTTTCCGCTGCCATGTATTTTGCCAGTCTGTGACATCCCACCCTTCTTGGGCCCAGGGTGTGACAGATTGGTATCAGAGCCAAAGGTTGTAGAGAAGTCAGGGATACCTTAGTAGACCCTAGCCTACAACCCTGATACCTAAGGATTGCCCTTGTTTTGGAATGTGTTGGAGTGAACGGGTTGGGTAAATTGATGATTACACTTGATCAACGTAATCATGAATTTACCGGACGCTTAAATTCTGGCATACACCCCCCAAGTGATGATAAAACATTTCTTTTAATGGTGTAAATGAATTAGGAAATGTTTTCGTGTGGTCAAACTTTATAAACTATCTTTCGTGCCTTTGTAACCCTGTGCAGATACTAATTATGGATACTATTAACCTTACTATTATTATTAATGTCATGAGCTATGAGAAACCAAATTACTCATGATAATCTTATACAAGATTTCAAGAACTATGGCAGACAATGGAAAAGCACCTGCATACCCAGCCGATGATACTGCTCCTGTTGGAAGGCTTAGGATGGCAACGCCTCCGTTATAGTATGAGGAGTACCAGTGAAGATGCAGATATCCCAGATGGATTTCAGTGACCTCTGATGACATTGAACCCTCGAAGGACTCTTCACTATCATCCCAGGATAGAAGCCGAACACGCTCTCATTCGCCACACGTCACTGCACCTACTCTCTCACCTATCCCGCCTATCAGGAATAGGGGCACGCGTGTCATTACATGACTGTGGAATAGTGTCAGGCTGGGTGTATTCGTTTCCTTTAGGATGCCGCTCCCTCCACCCCCTCTGGTAATGGCTCCAGAACTAACACCTCCGGTGATTGACCAACCCGGACGCCACCCATATGACGAGTATTGGATGTCGCCCAGGCGTAGTATGTATGATGGCCCGAGTGTCCTTGCTGGAGACCCCTACTCCTAGTCTAGTCGTTGGGCTAGTGACTTTGGTCCTTTGGACCCCACACTGGGAGACGTACTTAGGACTATTCAGCGTCACGAGGTCACCCTTCAACACGCTATGCGAACCTCACAGTCCACCCAGTTCCAGGCAATGATGACGTCTCATGAGCAGGAGCAGAAGAAGAAGAGTGCGGGATGGTTTGAATGGCTGAAGAAGAAGTGGCAGTGATGGTAGGGGTATTAACTGGTTTTTTGGGAGGAAACTACTAAGTCATTGAAGGAAACTATTTTATCTATCCCAGACAATATTATTATTATTATCTTATGGGGTGATGGCACCTTTCAATTTGTGATACTATGACACTACTATTTAGTTGATTATGCTACATTTAACTGCTTATGAACTTTCTTTTATAATGCTAACCTTTGCAGGGTGTCTAAAATGGGAATATGCAATAGCATATTTCGAAGAAACTAATTTGGTTGCCCCATAAAATCATTAACTCTATATTATTTGAATGCAGCATTTATACATGTCTTGTTATGGGTTAATAGGAAACATCTTGTATTTGGAATGTGACTTATAGGAATAAAGCTAGTGTGATGAAATACTTGAAAACCAATTAATGAGATACTAAATAAGCTTATCTATGTTGACACCAGAATACCGCCTAGACGAGGAACTCGCGATGGAAGGAGAGGAGCAACTCGTGGAAGAGGTGATGAGGCTAAGCGTGGCGGGGGACGGGAACCCCATGATGAACGAACTAGGGACCAGGGTGGTAATCAACCACCCACCCCACTGGAAGTACCGCGTGATGCAAACACAAATCTGGATAATGAGGAAAGGATTGCTAACCTGGTGGCTCAACAAATCGCCAATGCTATCCCAACCATTATTGCCCAAATCAATGAGGACCGGGATAACGCAATCGACAGTGGTGGACCTGGGAATGATGAAGGCAACAATGATGATATTGAGGAAATAAGGAGTGGATGTTCTTACAAAACCTTCATGGCTTCTAAACCCAAGGATTTCTATGGAACCGAGGGTGCTATCGAGGCGTACAGGTGGTTGGATGAAATCGAATCTATGTTAGACATCAATGAGTGCAAGACCAAGCACATGGTAAGGTTTGCCTCTCAATCACTCTAGGGATCGGAATGGTAGAAACCATCATTCAGCCCCGAGGCAGGAATGCTGCAGGCCAAATGAAATGGTCTGATTTCAGAGAGCTAATGATCAACAAGTACTGCCCGATCAACCAACTGGAGAAACTGGAGGCTAAATTACTGAGTTTCAAAATGAAGGGCTCGGACTATACGGAATACATCGACCATTTCCTAGCTTTGTCCCAACTGGTGCCATAATTAGTGATGCTAGAAGCCAAAGGTGTAGCCTTTTCATCTGGGGATTACATCCAAGGGTTAGAGGCATGGTCCAGTCTTCCAGGCCTACAACCCTGCAAGCAGCAGTTGATTTTACTAGTAGCCTGACTGATGACCTGGTTAGAGCTGGTTGGACTGAGCGTGTGAGAATAGAGGATACGAGCTAGGAAAACAATGCTATGAGTGTGGAGATCCAGGGCACATGAGGAACAAATGCCCTAAGCTAACTAAGGATAAAGACGCTAGGCCTAACAAACCCAAGGAAGAGCGTTCGTGATGGATCCAAATGGTGTGCGAAAGGAACCAGATGCGGTTAACGGTACATTTCTTGTTAACAACCATCCTGCTACCATTTTATTCAATACTGGAGCAATAAGTAGTTTTGTTTCCACTACCTTTAGGCCTTTGATTGATTTAAAAGCTCATACCTTAACCGATGCATATATCGTAGAATTAACTGACGGTAAAAATAATAGAAACTAATGAAATCATCATAGACTGCATTATAGAACTAAAGGGTAATCCATTTAAGATAGACTTGATGCCTATCACTCTAGGACGTTTTGATATGGTCATGGGGATGGACTGGTTAGCTAAAAATAAGGCTTAAATCGTGTATGATGAATGTTTACTTAAGATACCTTTGATTAATGATAAGACACTAATTGTACACAGTGTTAGAAGCAACACGCTATGCCCCATGATATCCCACCTAAAGGCTACCAAGAGTCTCAACAAAGGATGCTCAGCTTTCATAGTCTACGTGATGAAATTGAGAGAAGAAAAGAAAATTGAAGATATACCGTGGTGTCGGAGTACTTGGAAGTATTTCCCGAGGATTTGCCGGGACTCCCTCCAACTAGGCAGGTTAAGTTCCAAACAGATCTAGTGCCTGGTGCCGCACTAGTGGCCAAGGCACCTTAATGACTCGCTCCACTCGAGATGAAGGAGCTAATGCTAGAATCCAAGAATTGTTGGACAAGGGACTTATTCGACCAAGTGTTTCCTAGTGGGGTGCTCCGGTGTTATTTGTGAAAAAGAAGGATAGAACCCTATGAATGTGCATTGATTATCAGGATTTGAACAAGCTTACAATAAAGAACCGTTATCCCCTTTTGAGAAACGATGACCTGTTCGACCAACTCCAAGGGGCCAACTATTTCTCCAAAATAGATTTAGATCAGAGACCATCAACTGAAGATAAGGGAGGAGGACATACCCAAGACCGCCTTCAGAACTAGATATGGACACTATGAGTACTTAGTCATGCCCTCTGGACTGGCTAATGCACCTGCAGCATTTATGGATCTCATGAACCGGGTATGCCACCCATATCTAGAAAAGTTTGTGATTGTGTTTATTAATGACATCTTAATCTACTCCTGTAGCAAGGAAGAACATGAGAAGCATCTTAGACTAATTCTTGAATTGCTCAAGAATGAGCAATTATATGCAAAGTTCTCTAAATGTGAGTTTTGGATGCATGAAATTCAGTTTCTGGGGCATGAAAGAAGGGATTCAAGTAGACCCATCAAAAGTAGAGGCCATTAAGAACTGGAAAATTCCTAAAACTCCTACCAAGATAAGGAAATTTCTTGGTTTGGCTGGATACTATAGGAGGTTATCAAGGATTTCTCGTGAATTGCACAGCCGTTGACCCCCTTGAATCACTCAATGAAAACTATGCAGCGCACCTGTCCTTGCCCTACCAGAAGGCGTTGAGGATTTCATAGTTTATTGTGACGCCTCGCATAAGGGGCTGGGGTGTGTGTTAATGTAGCGAGATAAGGTGATTGCTTACGCATTTAGACTGTTGAAAGAGCATGAAAGGAATTACACTACACATGATCTAGAATTGGGTGCCTTGGTGTTCGAACTAAAAATGTGGAGACACTATCTCTATGGTACCAAGTGTTTTATCTATACCTATCCTAAATGTTTTCAACACATCCTTAATCAGAAGATGTTAAACATGCGCCAGAGAAGATGGGTAGAATTGTTAAGCGATTACGAATGTGAGATAAGCTACCATCCCGGCAGGGCAAATGTAGTGGTAGATGCCTTGAGTAGAAAAGAAAGGAGAAACCCCTTCGAGTTAGTGCTTTGAGGATAGCGTGTATACTAGCCTTATCGCTAGATTAAAAGATGCGCAGAGAGAAGCCTTGAAGGAGGACAAATTGACCAAGGAGATGTAACGGAATGGAAAAGAGGTTAGAGATGGGCAATAACGGTTATACAAGTGCGAAGGAAGGATGTGGGTACCTAAGTATGGCAAAAATAGAGAGGTAGTCCTAGACGAAGCCCACAAATCCAGATAATCGGTTCACCCAGGAAGTGACAAGATGTACCAGGACTTAAAGGCCCTTTTCTGGTGGCCTGGATTGAAGAGGTCCATCGACACCTATATGGAACAGTGTCTGACGTGCGCAATGGTAAAGGCTGAAAACCAAAAACCATCAGGAAACCTTCAACAGCCTGAGATCCTAGAATGGAATGGGATAACATCACGATGGATTATGTCACAAAGTTACCAAGGATGTTTCGCGGTCATGATTGTAAGGCCCCGTTTTCGAAGACCTCACAGTTGATCAAGCATAGCACAATATATATAAAACAACTTACATTTCATATATAACACAGTGAAAATAATACCAAAGACCATTTATTTCATTAATAATTACTGTTGCTAAGCAATGCATCATTGTTTCTTAAGTTACAAAAGACCCCTTTTTAATTGCATTACAAAACAACAATAATATCATTAAACCTATGGCTGTGAACCTCCTTTCATTTTGCTTGCAAGACTTTCATTCATTCTTTATGTTCCACTTTTCATTATCATTAATCTTTCACTTCATTATGATAATATTTTACGTATACAGGCATAAACACACCACGTAAAGCCACGTAATAAATACATAATATGGAACATAAGAACAGGCCATAAACAAGCATGAAATAACAAATAGAACCATCAAAACGTCCCAGGGCAATTCATTAAATTTCCTTTTTTCCCAAAATTTTCAAAAAATTTTCTAAGTGTTCTAGGTGCATGAGCACTATGTAGGCGCATCAGCACTATGCGGGCGCACCAACACTTAGGCGCATGAGAAGCTTAGGCACATGAAGACTATTTGGGTGCATGAACTACACATAGTCATTTAGTCAGTAGGTGCATGAGGTACTGTTTAGGCGCATGACTAACACTTAGGCGCCTGAGGAAATTTCTAGGCGCATAACTACTATATGGCGCATGGGCTGGTACTTAGGCAATTTTGGCAAAAGTTCCAGGCACATGGGAACTATTGGGGCGCATGAGCTTCACTTAAAAAGTCAAAATTTCAGGCGCATGGGCCCTATTTGGGCGCATGACCACAGTTATGCATATTTCAGACTTATTTTTAAACCCAATCTGCATATAAACCTGTTCTTAACATATATCTATCATTCTAAGCATCAACAACACATATGCAACCATAAAACACAAGCATACATACACAAATACATACGGTACATATATAACAGTTGTAAAACATTTTTAAACATGCATTTTCAGCCCCATGAAGTTTAAAACACATAAAAATCAGGGTGTAGAACTCTCCTATGCAGCCAACAAGTAAAACTCCTCCAAACTTGAGTGCACAAGAGTTCAAACACCTAAAACACACCAAAATAAACAACCAAACACATAGAACACATAAAAACCGGTTTTAAGGATGAAAACCCAACAAAACCGAACCAAGAACACATAAAACACTCACCAATTGCGAATTTCAACCTTTTCTTCTTGAAAAACTGAGAGAGACAAGCTGCTTCTTCTTCTTTCTTCTTTCTTGTTTCCAGTCGAAAAGCAGAAAGTAGAGGAGAATGCATGGGCGGCCATACCCCCTATATAATAAAATAATTGCATTTTGCACTTTTTACACTTTGGCCCCCTCCACTTGTGTGTCCTTTTCCTTTCTTTCAAGATACTTTCTTCTTCTTTTATTTTTAACAAAATTTCGGGTGTTACAAGTCTACCACCCTTAAAGAGGTTTCGTCCCCGAAACCTGTCACTCTTCGAACAACTGTGGGTAGTGCTGTCTCATTTCTTCTTCATTCTCCCACGTAGACTCGGATCCTTTCCTATGCCTCCATTGTACACGCACCAGTGGAACCACTTTATTACGTAGCCTCTTCTCTTTCCGGTTGATGATCGCCACTGGTTGCTCTACATAATTGAGCCGCTCATCCACCTCGATGTCCTCAAGTGGTACAATCATATCTTCATCAGCTAGGCACTTTCTCAGATGAGATACATGGAATGTCGGATGAATTCCCTTAACTCATCGGGTTGTTCCAATCGATAGGCCACCTCTCCTACTCGTGCAATAATTCGGAAAGGCCCTATGTATCTCGGGCTCAGCTTGCCCCTTTTTCTAAGCCGAATGATTCCCTTCCAAGGTGAAACTTTTAGCATAACTTTATCACCCACCTTGAATTCAATCGGTCTACGCCTCTTGGCGGCATACGACTTTTGCCAGTCTTTCGCCGCCTTCATAAAGGCTTTGATCTTCTCTAACTTCTCGGTTGTAGCCTCAATCACTTCCATGCCTCCTGACTCCTTCTGCCCAATGTCTCCATAATAAATAGGCATTCTACACCTTCTACCGATAGCATCTCATATGGTGGCATACCAATGCTGGCATGATAACTGTTGTTTTGTATGAATTCCACTAACAGTAAGTGATCATCCCAACTTCCTCCAAAGTCGATCACGCATGCCCGGAGCATATCCTCGAGTGTCTGAATCATCCTTTCAGACTAAACATTTGTCTAAGGATGGTAAGCCGTGCTAATGTATAGCCTCGTCCCTATCGCATCATGGAATCTCTTCCAGAATTTTGATGTGAACCGGGTGTCAAGGTCCGACACGATAGACACCGGCACACCATGAAGAGCTACAATATCTTTAATGAATAGATCTGCCAGCCTCTCAGATGAATATGTCTCGCGGATCGGCAAGAAGTGGGCACTCTTTGTTAGTCGATCAACTATCACCCATATGGTATCGTACCCTCTTGCCGTACGAGGTAGCTTCGTGATGAAGTCCATGGTGATGTGCTCCCACTTCTACTCAGGTATATCCCATGATTGGATCTTCCCATAAGGCTTCTGATGCTTTGCCTTCACTTGCAAGCAAGTAAGGCACTTACTCACATACTCCGTCACATCATGCTTCATACCCGGCCACCAGTAATCCTTCTTCATATCATGATACATCTTGGTAGCACCGGGATGAATGGAGTATCGAGTCTTATAAGCTTCATCCATAATTCATCCCCGTAAGTCTCCATAACGAGGGATCCACATCCGCCCGAAGCGGGTTCTAACTCCATGGGTATTTTCTCCCAACTTCGTGACTAGACCTCTCATCCTTTCAGAGTTAAGGCGATCTTCTTTCAACACCTCATTTTGAAATTCTTTGACCAGTGTCATCACGTCAGAGGTCATCACCAATTGATAAGCTTTCACCCGGATCGGCTCAGGTCTCTCCTTTCGACAGAGGGCATCGGCCACTACATAGGCTTTGCTCGGGTGGTAATGGATCTCACAATCATAATCTTTGATCAATTCCAGCCACCTCCTCTGCCTCATGTTGAGGTCCTTCTGCTCAAAGAAATACTTTAGGCTTTTGTGGTCCGTAAAGATTGTGCACTTCGTCCCGTACAAGTAATGTCTCCAAATCTTCAATGCAAAGACCACAGCTGCTAGCTCCAAATCATGAGTGGGATAATTGACCTCGTGGATTTTTAGCTGTCGGGACGCGTAGGCTATTACCCTTCCACGTTGCATCAACACGCAGCCTAGTCCCGAATAAGAGGCATCCGAATATACCACTAAATCTTCACTCCCTTCGGGTAATGTCAAGACAGGAGCTTGAGTTAATCTTGCCTTTAACTCCTCAAAAGCATCCTCCTGTTCTCGACCCCACACAAACTTCACCTCCTTACGAGTCAATTTAGTCAAAGGTGAGGCTATCTTGGAAAAGTCTTGATTAAATCTTCTGTAGTAGCCCACCAAACCCAAGAAACTATGAATCTTGGATGGCGTCTTTGGAGACTTCCATTACATCACTGCCTCAACCTTCACCGGGTCTACCATAATTCCTTCAGAATTTACCACGTGACCCAAAAATTGAACTTCGCGCGACCAGAAAGCGCACTTAGAGAATTTGGTGTACAGCTTCACTCTCCTAAGCGTCTCTAATACTTCGCGTATGTGGCAGGCATGCTCTTTTTCGCTCTTTGAATAAATCAGGATATCATCAATAAACACAATCACTGATTTATCCAACATTGGCCGACACACTAGGTTCATCAAATCCATAAAGGCAGCTGGCGCGTTAGTTAGACCAAAAGACATAACGAGAAACTCATAGTGTCCATAATGCGAAAAGCTGTCTTAGGGATATCCTGCTCCTTAACCTTCAACTGATGGTAAGCAGATCAGAGATCTATTCGCGAGAACCAACTGGCACCCTAGAGCTGGTCAAACAAGTCATCTATTCTGGGCAGGGGATATCGGTTTTTCATCGTTAACTTGTTCAACTCTCGGTAATCGATACACATCCTCATACTTCCATCTTTCTTCTTCACAAACAGGACTGGAGCACCCAGGGAGAGATACTCGATCGGATGAATCCCTTATCCATCAACTCCTGCAGTTGAACCATTAGTTCCTTCATCTCCGTCGAAGCCAATCGATACGGTGCTTTGGCAACGGGTTGAGCACCGGGTATCAAATCAATCTGAAACTAGATCTCATGGTCCGGTGGCACACCCGGCAAGTCTTCTGGGAACACGTCCAGAAAGTCACACACAACTGGTACATCAGACAACTATGGTACTGACGCGTCCACATCCTTCACATAAGCCAGGTAGGCACTACATCCGCGTTTCATGCACTTTTCTACCACCGCCATCGAGATCACCTTAGGAATCGTTGTCACTCAATCACTGTAAACCGTCACCGAACTTCCCTCGGCGCAATTAATCGAATCGACTTCTTGCGACACATAATATTTGTCTCATAGGCTGCTAACCAATCCATCCCTAGAACTACATCAAATCCACCTAGGGCATCACAAATAGTTTAGTAGAGAACTTGTGGCCTTCTAGTTCTATGTCATAATCTTCTATCATCTCAAAATTCTAGTGGACTTACCAATAACAGTTTCTACTTCGAAGTGCTCATCAATACTTCTACTACTAATAGGCAACTTAGCATAGAAAGCAGCAAAAATGAAACTCCTACTAGCATCAGAATCAAATAATATAGAGGCACAAGTTTGGTTAACTAGAAACATACCTGACACGACATCAGGGTCCACTCTGGCCTCCTCCCGGGTCATTGTGAATGCTCTAGCACTTGCCCTCTGTCCTCCATCCTCGGTCCCCTTCTTCGCCCAAGAACTCTTGGCCCTCGGCCTCTTGCAATTTCTACTCATATGACCTTCTTCACCACAGTTATAGCACCTCAACACCCTACAATCATTTGCAATATGACCAGGCCTCCCGCACTTGAAACATACATTCAATCCCCACTTGCACTCACCGGTGTGCTCTTTCCCTATTTGCCACACTTCTTCATCCCAATGCTTGATGACACCACCCTTCAGTCATCCATTCTCTTCCTCTTGTTGTTTGGAGTGTAACCACCACATCCAAACCGCTTCCCTTTCCAGTTCTTGTCACCACCACCCATCTTGCTCACCTCAACCACAGCCACTTCCCTATCATCATAGAGTCTTCCTGCCAGATCCACTGCCATCTAAAGGTACTCGGCCGGGCAACAATCAGGTGCCTACGGATATCCACTAGCAATCCTTGAATATACCTCTTTATCTTTCTCAACACCAGCGTCACCTGATCCGGTACCAGCCTCGCCATCTCGTTGAACTTGGTGGTGTATTGTTGGTGGGTCATGGTCCCCGCCTCAAGCTGTAGGAACTCTCTTTCTATCCTGTCGAGCTCTCGGTGAGGACAGAATTCCTCAATCACCATTTTCTTTAACTCTCCCCACGTCATCCTCCCGATGGCCCTGCTGCCCTCGGCTTGGACAATATGTCCCACCAACACAGAGCCGAGTCAACAAACGAGTGAGTGGCGAACTTCACCTTCTGGTCCTCCATGCACTTACTAAACTCTAACACCGCCTCCATCTCTCTTACCCAGCGGTGAGCAGCGGCAGCATTACTGTTGCCATCGAAAGTTGGGGGTTTGCATCGTTGGAATGCCCCATAACCACACCCCTTTGTGGTTTCCCGCACTTCCACCTCTTCCTCATCACTGGAAGCCGCCATCCCAGCATTCAGTTCCTCCTATTCATCATGACCCCTCTCATTCCCCCTTCTCCCAACCGTAGTCCTTCTCTCCTCCTCCTTCTCCTTTCTCTCATCCTCCCGGACAGCACAGATGACTTCAGTCACCACAGACGGTAGGATCATCTGGATGACCTGATACACCTCCTCAACCACTGCCTCCTTTACCGAGGCCTTAGATTAGCACTCTCATCACCGCCCTCATCATGACGGACCTCAGGATCAGCAGGGGCCATCCCGGCAGTCTTAGTCTTCTTCCTCGTGACACGTGGTCCAGCACCACGGCCACCCCGTGCTCCACCTTGGGAAGCTTTCGATGATCTACCACCAGCCATCCTCTAACACTATAAGATTCAAACACTAACATGGTCATTCAAGGTAATAGCTTAGTTTATGTTAAGTATAGTAAGTCCCTAATTACAGTGGCTAGTTATGATTAGGCACTTACTTTACCCTTCGTCCCCCAAGCATTTCCTATCCTGACTATATCAGTATTCAAATCTACTAAAAGCACATAAATCAAATAGCACATGCACATAATACCGGTTAAAATTTAAGAAAGATATACCTGATGGCATGTAGCTACTCGGGCTGGCATCCCTCCATTCGGTCCCATTCTCAGTTTAAGTTTAGGTTTTTGAAAATATTTACCCATTTCTCTTAAAGTTTGGCTCTGATACCAACTTGTAAGGCCCCGTTTCCGGAGACCTCACAGTTGGTCAATCATAGCACAATATATATAAAAAACTTACATTTCATAAATAACACAGTGGAGATAATACCAAAAGCAATTCATTTCATTAATAATTACTGTTGCTAAGCAATACATCATTGTTTCTTAAGTTACAAAAGACCCCTTTTAATTGCATTACAAAACAACAATATATCATTAAGCATGAATGGACGCCAGTCTTGCCCAGACGAGTAGCTTTCCCCGCGTGCCACCCTCACCAACATTTACCTGCCAACTAAAAATACATAAAAGTCAGCGTTGCTGAGTGAGTTCTAGTTTTAAAACATTAAAATACCTTTATTTATATATGAAAATATCATTTTTCTTAAAATACTTCCTTTTCATAAAATTCATTACTTTCGTACGTGATCACACATCATACGTACAACAAGATAATATTCATTATTATCTTTCATCATTCATCTCTTTCATTTCGTACTTTCATTATTATCTTTCACTTTCTACCGGACCAATGTGCAATACCCCGACATTGTGCACGAAGCTGGTGCTGGGCCTGAGGTTTATAAATAGACCACGAACATTGTGCACGAAGCTGACCCAGTCACCTGAGGCAAGCAACAAAGGTCCTCGTCAATCTCAAAGATTGACCCTGCGTGCATCCTCATGGGGTAGCTAACCCGCACACAGTTGAGCTGACAACCCGTGGCTGTGTACCTCCTTTCATTTTGCTTGCATGACTTTCATTCATTCTTTATGTTCCACTTTTCATTATCATTAATCTTTCATTTTCATTATGATAATACTTTACGTATACGGGCATAAACACACCACATAAAGCCACGTAATAAATACATAATATGAACATAAGAACAGGCCATAAACAAGCATGGAATAAACAAATACAACCATCAAAACATCCCAGGGCAATTCCTTAAATTTTCTTTTTTTCCTAAAATTTTCAAAAAAATTTCTAAGTGTTCTAGGCGCATGAGCACTATTTAGGCGCATCAGCACTATTCGGGCGCACCAACACTTAGGCGCATGAGAAACTTAGGCGCATGAAGACTATTTAGTGCATGAACTACACTTAGTCATTTGGTCAGTAGGCGCATGAGGTACTGTTTAGGCTCATGACTAACACTTAGGCGCCTGAGTAAATTTCTAGGCGCATAACTACTATATGGACGCATGGGCTGGTACTTAGGCTATTTTGGCAAAAATTCCAGGCGCATGGGAACTATTGGGGTGCATGAGCTTCACTTAAAAGTCAAAATTTCAGGCGCATGGGCCCTATTGGGCGCATGACCAACAGTTATGCATATTTCAAACTTATTTTCAAACCCAATCTGCATATAAACCTGTTCTTAACGTATATCTATCATTCTAAGCATCAACAACACATATGCAACCATAAAACACAAGCATACATACACAAATACATGCGGGTACATATGTAACAGTTGTAAAACATTTTTAAACATGCATTTTCAGCCCCAAGAAGTTTAAAACACATAAAAATCAGGGTCTAGAACTCACCTATGCAACCAACAAGTAAAACTCCTTCAAACTTGAGTGCACAAGAGTTCAAACACCTAAAAACCACCAAAATAAACAACCAAACACATAGAACACATAAAAACCGGTTTTAAGGATGAAAACCCAACAAAACAGAACCAAGAACACATAAAACACTCACCAATTGTGAATTTAAGCCTTTCTTCTTGAAAAACCGAGAGAGACAAGCTTCTTCTTCTTCTTTCTTATTTCTTGTTTCCAGTCGAAAAGCAGAAAGTAGAGGAGAATGCATGGGCTGCCATACCCCTTATATAATAAAATAATGACATTTTGCACTTTTTACACTTTGGCCCCCTCCACTTGTGTTCCTTTCCTTTCTTTCAAAATACTTTTCTTCTTCTTTTATTTTTAACAAAATTTTAGGTGTTACAATAATGCTATTTGGGTAATTGTGGATAGACTTACCAAATCAGCTCACTTCTTACCAATTCGAGAGGACTACGGCTTGTCAAAGTTGGCTCAACTATACCTTGACGAAATTGTGACCAGTCATGGAGTGCCACTATCGATTATCTCAGACCGTGATAGTTGCTTTACCTTACATTTTTGGAGATCTCCAGCAGCTTTGGGGACACGTCTCAACTTAAGACTGCATACCACCCTTAAACCGACAGACAAAATGAAAGACCATTCAGACTTTGAGGACATGTTAAGAGCTTGCCTGATTGACTTCGGTGGAAGTTGGATAACCACCTTCCCCTAGTGGAGTTTTCCTACAATAATAGTTACCATGCCAGTATAAAGCAGCTCCGTATGAAGCCCTATATGGTAG
>JACCIY010001691.1:0-15413 GCA_025506505.1 Flaveria sonorensis
TGAGTCAACCTCCAGGCTTTGAGGATCCTGATTTCCCTCACAGGGTATACAAGCTTGATAAAGCTTTGTATGGCTTACATCAAGCCCCTCGAAAATGGTATGAGACTCTGTCATCCTTTCTTCTTGACCATGGTTATGAAAGAGGGAAGATTGACCAGACTTTATTCAGAAAGAGAAAGGGAATGAGATGCTGCTTGTCCAGATTTATGTGGATGATATCATATTTGGCTCCACCAACAAACAACTCTGCAAAGACTTTGAAGATCTTATGCATTCAAAATTTCAGATGAGTGCTATGGGAGAACTCACATTCTTCCTAGGTCTTCAAGTACAACAACATCCAGTGGAATCTTCATCAACCAGTCAAAATATATGGAATCAATGTTGAAGAAGTTTCACTTTGCAGACTGTCAGTCCATCAGAACACCTGTTGATACAAAAGTGAAGATTGGCCCAGACACAGATGGCAAATCTGTGGATCAGACTCTTTATCGATCCATGATTGGTTCACTTATGTATTAACAGCCAGTAGACCTGATGTTATGTTTGGTGTTTGTGTATGTGCCAGGTATCAAGCAGATCCCAAGGAATCTCACGTGAATGCAGTCAAGAGGATATTCAGATATCTTAAGGGCAAACCTGCTCTTGGACTATGGTATCCAAAGGATGGAGACTTCAATCTCTATGCATACACCGACAGTGACTACGGGGGATGCAATTTCAATAGAAAATCCACATCTGGCGGTTGTCAATTTCTTGGTCCCAGACTGGTGTCATGGCAGTGCAAGAAACAGACCAATGTTTCTGTATCGACAGCTGAAGCTGAGTACATAGCAGCATCAGCTTGTTGCTCTCAAGTTCTCTGGATTCAAAACCAGATGCTTGATTATGGTTTCAATTTCTTGCACACACCAATTCATATTGACAACACTGCTGCAGTCTTCATAACAAACAATCCTGTTCAGCACTCAAAAACAAAACATATTGAAATTAGATATCACTTTTTGAGAGACTGTGCTGAAAAGGTTTAATCAAGCTGATTCAGGTTAACACAGACAATCAGCTAGCTGATTTGTTTACTAAGGCATTTGACCCAAGTCGGTTTGAATTCTTAGTCCAATCAATCGGCATGATTAACCTTGATTAAAAAAAACATTAAACAATAAATTCACAAATTACAAAAAGAAATCAATTTTTGTTGAAGTCCTTGTTTTGTACTTTTATGGGAGATGATATAATTACAGTCGTTATATCATTCACTGTGCTTAATTCAATATCTTGAAAGACTGACATGACTTACCTGATATGAGGTAGGCTCAACTTGGAACAGAAGATAAATGTTGTGATACACTAAAGATCACATTCAACTGTGAATGCATCATCTCAGAGCATGTATGTATCTAACCTATCCAAGTGTATGTATGTGTAGTAACCTAAACACACCAGGTCATGATACCTTATGAATCTCATTCACATCTTTCTCCTTTGTTTTGCTGAGCAAAGACCTGGGAAACAAGCACATAGTGCTGATGTCTAGATCCAAAAGAGTCCCAATATGGAACACATCCAATACGGGTGACAAATAAACAGAAATATAACAAAAAGAATCCCAAAGTGGATCACCTTCCAAAGTGAAGAGCAAAAAGAATCCCAATGTGGATCAAACAAAATAAGGATCAGGTAAAAGAATCCCAAAGTGGATCCCCTTACCAAAATGAATGAGGTTTCATAATTTAAATGACCAGGTATTGAAAGTTGTGAGAAAGTTCTACCATACAGTACATGAGGATAGTTGATCTTGCTATGCTTATGAGTGTGAGGTTCATGTTGAATGTTTTATTAAATCAAAACATGATAAAAATCACATGCATTACAATATTGACCAAGCATGAGTTTAAGAGGACAAATATACCTTCAATCAATAAGCTCATGACAACTTGCACTTATGAAAGATAAGATTGATATGATCCCAAAATTTCAAACAAAAGTGCAAACAATTAAACAGTTCAGAAATATTGTCCTAAAATTTTATAAAGTTCATTAAAGTTTTTATCCCGCATGGATATAAACTTTAGGGGAGTAATAAAATTTTTAAAAGGAAATTTTTACAAAAACATGAAATTTGCAAACATTAAATTGACAACTTTGTCAAATTGATTGTGTCTGTATGGAAATTACTCCATAATCAGCTTCAGAAGATGCATATGCTCCAAAATCAGTCAAGTTGGGAATCTGTGTCACATCAAAGATACATGACAATCCAAGCAAGAATTGACAATCTCTGAATCTGCAAAATCTTCGAAAACAACAAAAATGCAGACTCATCTTCATAAAATCAGAAGCAGCTGTACAAACCAATCAGATTCAGCCACTGCAAAAACATTAATTTTTGACAAGTACAAAATTTAATGCGGGTAAGTGCATTGGTTAATGCGGGTGAAGGTAACCCTGCCATTTAACCAATGCGGGTAACTGTTTTTGTACAAGTAAACTAATGCGGACAAAAAAGTGTTCATCCGCATTAGCTACAGTAAATGCGGACAAGTCTTTTGTTCACCGCATTTGTCTCAGTAAATGCGGACAAGTCATTTGTTCACCCGCATTTGCTACATGAATGCTGATGTTAATTTGTCACCCGCATTTGTCTCAGTAAATGCGGACAAGTCATTGTTCACCCGCATTTGCTACAGTGAATGCTGATCACTTTGTTCACCCGCATTTGTCACAGTATATGCGGACAAGTAATCTGTTCTCTCGCATTCGCTACAGTAATGCGGATGGTAAAATTAGTCCTTCCGCATTTGTTACAGTAAATGCTAGTTTGTTCATCAGCATTTGCTACAGTGAATGCGCCCATTGAAATTCTGTAACCGCATTTGCTACAGTAGCAAATTTTCTGCACTTGTAAATTTTGTAAAATTATGAAATGTATTATAAATACTCATTTAATGTGAGTCATTTATTACTTTTCAAATTTTGAGTGAACTTTTATAGTGAGTCGAGTGCCAGAAAACCGTTCTTCTTCGGAGTTCAAATCTACACTAATCAAGCTTCATTTTGTTCAAATCCAACATCAAAACAAACAACATTGTCTGTTAAATCGAAGTATTGTTAACTAAAAGGTGATTATCAGTTTCTTACATACTTCGACTGTCGAACAAAATTTCTTGAAATGGAACCCTAATCTTGTGAAATGATTCAAATACACTCAAGAACACTGGATTTAGATGAATGACAGAGTTCATTAAAACCAATGATCGGTGTAAACTTCAAAGATTTCATGTGGTTCTAAGAACACATAAAACATCGATGAACAGGGGATACTGGTGTATAACAATGTTGACATCACAACCTGTTAAATCAAAATCAGTATATCCCAACACAAAGAAACAAATTTTGAACTGTTCTTCATGAAAAATCAAAATCAGGTCAAATAACCAAATGTAACAGTAACAAGCAGAATTTATTTTGACCTAAAAAGTCAAAATTGAACAAATCACACACAATTCTCACTAATTCATACTCTCTATGTGCAGATTACATAATGGCTAACCTGACTTGGAGCAAGCTCTATAATGTCAATGGTTTTCTTGATTCTGATGTCCCAGAAGCTGAGGGACTCAGAGACATGATCAGGTTCATAGCCACAACAAGAGTGGCTCATGCCATATCAGTGAGACCTGTAATCTATGAGAATTACATCAGATCTTTCTGGGAAATGCAGAAGCTTTGGATATTGATGGAGAGAAAGCAATCTCAGGAAGAATATCTGATGATCACACTCTGGTGATATCAGAACAATCTGTTAGAGAATGCCTTCAATTTCAAGATGATCCAAATTCTCCAACTGAATTTGATGAAGAAGATATCATGTCATTCTTTGCTGACATTGGATATGAGGGAGGATTTGAGGCAAAACAGATAGTGAAAGGATTGGTAGATTTGCATGGAGGTTTCTCATTCATTATATCCAACACTGCCTATCTAAAAGAAAAACTGGGTGGAATGACATACCATTAACTACATCTTCACTGGTCTGTGCCCTCTGCTCTAACAGACCCTACAACTTTTCAGCATATGTCTTTAATGGAATGATGTCAAATATTCAAGAGGGGAGAAGGAACATGTTCTTAATGTACCCCAGATTCATTCAGTGTCTTATTAATGAAGCCTTTCCTGATCTGGTTTTAGAAGGCCCCATTCTTGAAGTTCCTCATTATAATGCCAAATCTTTGAAGTACATCAAGAAGAGAGATCCAAGAAACTTCTATAGTGGTGCTTTCATTCCACTCTTACCTTGGATGCAACACAAATAGATCCCCAAAATGATGTGCCAATGGATGAGGAACAACTACAACACCAAGAACCGGTTGTACATGATGATATTCCTATTGAGGAACCTGCACAAGAAATGGCAGCTGATGTTCCTGATGATGAACCAATTCATGAAGTAAATGTTCAAGAAGAAGCTCCAGAACAATCAGTGGAGCAGGCTGCTGCTCATGATCAACACCATGTTGATGAGCATGCAGAAACTGAAGAACACATTATACCAGTGTCACCTTTGATTGGTGATCCTCACACTGGTGAAACACTACAAGAAGCTGCTGTTTATCTCCTTTGAGGTTGATCCCATTATCCCACAATCATTCTCTCCAATTCATATACAAGAAGATTCACAAGGCAGTTCACCACCTGAAGCAATTGCTGAGGCTGGGAGTTCTGGTGAATCTACCAGCTCCTCAAAATCTTCTAAATCTTCTGATGATGAAGAAGATAATCAACATGTGCCTCTACCACAGAGACAACTTGTCTCTGAAGATGCTCCTTCTGAGAGCTTTGCAGAATCAGAGGTGAACAGACCTGATGAAAAGGATAGGATGATATCTGATCTCTTAGCCAAAATGTCTAGAATGGAGAAGACTTTGGATAGAAGGGCAGGGATAATCAATGATAGAATCCTAGAGTTGGATGAAAAGGAGAAAGAACTGAGTGAATTAAAAGCCAAGTATGATGCTGATTTGAGAACAAAAGATGAGGAGATCAAACAGTTAAAAGCCTCTTTAGAGATGTCAAGAGAAGAAATCAGTGGTCATGTGGACACTGTGGCTATTCAAACTGTAGCTATGGAAGATCAAGAGCACATGTTGGAGATACAAACAGAACTTATTGCTGATCTGAACAAACAAAATGAGGCTTTGAAGAAAAGAATTGATGAATTGGAACTGATTGCTCAATTAAAGGCTGAATTTGAAAGAGAAGCAACAGAACATGAAGCTGAAGAAACTGATAAGGAAGTTCATTCACAACAGCAAGAAACCAGTGGTGTTAGGGATGATGATAGCTGGGAGATGGTAGTACATTCTGATTCATCTACTGAAAAAGAGGCCATGATGAAAGAACTAATAGATGACATGGACAGATTCTCTTCAAGTGAATTCATTATAGATGAGGAATTCTGGGATTACATCAAAAACACCAAATCCCCCTCTGAGTCTATAATTGTAATTCCATCACAACCTGTGTCAATAGAAGAACTGAGAATGCAGCTTGTTCCTGCTGTTGTATTGACTGATGAACAACAAGTTTAATCAATAGACTTTGTGATGAATTCAAAGAAAAGGAAACAGCTGAATTGAACAGACAAGAAGCTGAACAACAAAGAATCACTGCTGAGCTTAAGGCTGTTGAAGAAAAACAACAGGCCAAAACTGATGTAGCTTCATCATCAGGACCAAGAGTGATCACATACACAAGAAAAAGGAAATACTTGACTGAAAAAGCAAAGGAAAACTTCCTATGGTTGAGGAAGAACAACCTAAGAAGAAAACTAAAGATGATCCTAGGAGTTTGGCAGCAATTGCTGAATTTTTAGATGAACATGAACAAGCTGAGAAGGAGTTGCAGCATACTTTGGAAGTGATTATGTTGGAAGAAGGAGAAACTGAAGATGAACAAACAAGAAACATGATGACATGAGGAGTCCATCAATTATTGAGCCATCTGTAGAAAGCATGATTGAAAAAGCAAAGTCTGATGATCTCATGATTTATGCCATGTATCTGATAAATCATGGTTATGATGCTGACATTGTGTTTAACATGACATATGAGGAGATTGTTGAGGAGGTAAAGAAGATGGAAAAGCTGCTAGATCCTACATATGTAACAGAATATGAGAAAACAAAAGAGACTGAAAAGCCAACATCCTCTATCCTCAAAACAGCAAAGAAAGATGACCAACAGTTTGTTTTTCCTGATCCCTATAACATGTCAGATAGGGAAATGAAGGATTATCTCAACAAACAGGGATTTACAAAAAGAAAGTTAGGAAACATGAAGACTAATTCACTTCGGGCTGCTATGTTAAGAATGATTAATGAAAAGAAAGATAGAATGAAAGCAATTGAAGAAGAAGTAATTGCCCAAAGCCCAGAACAAGATCTTCTGCACAAGATGTACAATTGACTACAAAAGACAAAGATGTTCTGGCCCCTATTCTGCACAAAAACCCAGAGTGGTTCATTGAACCTTCACAACTGAAACTTCAAGAGGGTTTAACCACTGCTGAGATGATTAGAGGGGTATCTACTCCCAAAGGCAAAACAGATGTCAAAATCATTGCCTGGAAGTATGATAGCAGCTGGAATATGTTCATGGTCAAGAGAATCTCAGGCCTGGTGCAATTCTTTACAGAATATACAGCCTTAGTCAATGCCATGAAGGTCCATGACTTAAAAGAATTGGCTGAGTTAGATCTTATCAACCGTGATGGAATGTACAGGGTTATGAATTTGAGGATATTCTGAAGATGTTTAAGAGAACCAACAACTTCAAGTCTCTAAAAGCCATCTGTACTAGTCACACCCTCAAAATCCGCGAGCGGGGTTTTAACCGCGAGGCGCGTGACATACCAGGATCTCAGTCATTAGTTACCAAGAACGATCTATATGATAAATAAACAAACCAGAGTTACGTTTAAAATACTGCGGAAGCGTTTAAAACTGAAAACCCAAAACAAGTTATGTAAAGAGAATGCGCAAACTACGCGCCCCAAACACAATGTTTAGTAGGAAAATAAACCCAAATGTGTAAACAACAATGTAGACAACTCAACGATGCTGGTGTGCGTGCTCCTAGGCAACTGGCAACCTTAACCTGAGAATAGCATACTAAACAAGTCAACACATGGTTGGTGAGTTCAAGAGTTTGCGTTAAAATATAAACCAATCAATAGTTTCCAGAGCATAAGTAGTGTATTGCAATAGATAGCTAGTCTATTAACATAAAATATTAATCATAGTGATTTCGCGATCGAAGCTGACTGTGTTACGTTTGTTGCCTCCCGTCACGACTTACCAGGTCGTGACGAATATGTTTAGACAAAATTGCACCCGTTTGACCTCGAGTCGCACAGGTGGGGCTCGTCAGACCCAGTAGTACTACCCAAAATTTCCCCGCTATTCAATATTAACAATCCGAAAGTGTGAGGACTTTCCATGGTAAACAACACTATATCAATATTATACACACTCATAAATAAAAGCGTTTGTGATCAACAGTATGCTATCTCCCCCAAAAGAGATGATGTAAAATGAGTGGGGCAAGAACTCACCTGATGCGCGCAAGAATTAACCTAGAGCTTAACTTGAAAGAAAAAAAAGACAACCTTCAAAGGTCACCTAGAACACAAGAGTACATAAGTACGTGTACAAAATCAACATGAAACCCTAAGTGCTCTACAAACCAAGAACTCAAGGTTTAAGAAAGACAAGACACATTTGACCCAGTTGACCCGTTTGACCCGTTGGTGACATTATAGGTGATAATTCGTTAATACTAACACAACAGTATGTCATACATGATCAACATACACTTGATTACATATAGCACACTCATTAACCACATGTACTACCTAGATCATCATACAACCAATTCTCATACAAGTCATGCGAATCACAACAGGCCAAAACAGGTAACAAACCAAATCAACATTCATATAACCTAAACAACACATTTAATCACCTTAGAAACCATCCATGAACACACTAGCATGGTCCTAATATCCCAAACATGCTCAAATCATCCAATTCAAGGATTTGCACAATTAAAGTTTCCCTTTTGGAAAGTTCATCCCAAATTCATCAAACTCACACTACATCATGAATTCATCAATTATATACAATTCAAGTCCATGACAACATCTAAACTGATCAACAACACTTAATCATCATGATTCATCACCTTCAACACCAAAAGTTACTATTTTTAGCAATGTATGAACTATAACCATCTTCTTGATTTCAATTGTTCATATCATCAAATTAGCATCTAACCATCATCACAAACACATCCATAACAATCATACATCATCCAATCATCAATTCATGCAAAATAAAGTTACTATTATTAGTACCTATGACCATAAATCAAAATCGAAGCTTTCTTGCAAATCGACGTTTAACCAATATGCATACAACCTAACTAGCATCATTACAACATCAAACAACCAACATTCAACATCCAATTTGATCCAAAATCGCCTCAACCTCTAGGCCAAAGATGATCATGTGAACAAACAACCAAAATCCAAACTTTCTTGCATAATCAACGTTAACTAGCATATATACAATCCAACTAACATATTAACATCACCAAACAAAAAAGAATCGACCTTCAATTGCAGGTTTTCGAACTAGGGTTCGGCCACCTTGAAAAACCATCAAAACATGTAAAAATCTAACCTTTAAACGTGTAATGGCTTGCAATTGATGATTCTAACTGTTGTGTGCCTTGAAATCGATCCAAATTCGAATGTGAATGGTTTTTCTTGGCTGAATTCGCGATGGTGAGGGTGAGGGAGTGCAGGTCGCGGCCGAATGGGGTGTTTAGGGTTGGGTTTTTGTGTTTTAATCAACAAAGTTTTGCATAATTACCTTTTAACCCTTGCACTTTGTATTTTGTAAAGATTAAGATTTTAACACCCTTTTAAGATGTTTATAACCACAATAATAAACATATGAACTAATAATAACAATTATATACTTTATCTTTACTAGTCACACAATGCACGTATTAAATACACACGTTTCCACGTTATGCGATAAATTTACAATAAACATTTAAATCACATAATCACGACTAATAATCAACATAGTAATTATTGTTTAACATTATTAATTATTATTAAGTCACCAACGTTCAACGACAACTAGTGTGTGCTCCCGACACGTGTATGCAAGACTTAACGGAACTAACGGAGTTTGGTAACGGAAAATTACCGGATGTCACAGTACTAGAAAAGACAAATCTTTCAGAAATCCCCTTGAACAAAGAAGAAAGAGAGAGGCAGAAGAGGTGGTGTTGTGAAACCAACAGAATCATTGAAACGCAAAATGATTGCTAGAACTCACAAAAAAAACCAATTCCAATGTGTACTATGATGAAGAATCCTATGAGTTGGTGATTGAGAGAAAGTGGAAGGAAAGAAGCCCCAGAGATCAGAATTTTCAGTGGTTATGAGGTCAGATTGCTAGATGTCTGTTACATAACTATATCTTCACAAGACACTTCAGAGCCCTAAAAATAAAGCTGCTGAAGAAGATCTGAGTTTTATGTTAAAGTGTGTTAAGATCTGAAGCTGCATTTGACAGAATCAATAACAAAAGGGAACAAGGAAGAAGAGAAAGGTGCCAATGCAGATGGGGCAATATTATCAAGTTGGAAGTTGATGCTGATGGTTCATTGGTGATTCATAAAGATGGGTTATCTTCTATTTTAGTTTGGGAACCCATCTCTTTGAAACAATGCCCATTGCTGCTATTCATAACAATGAGTGAGATGAAGATTCATGTGCTCAATAGAGAAAAAATGAAGGAAGCTAGGGATTTTTCTAACATGATAAAGGCTATTCTCAATCCATCAATGGCACAACCAGAATCATTAGAAGAAGCTGCTGACACTCTCCTCCCAACATCAGTCCAAAAGAAGACTACACAAGAAGACCGACCAGAATCTTCACAACCACCACCACCATCACACTCTTGAGGAACCTATGCAGTATAATCCTTAGGGGGAGTATTGTTAGACCCTGAAAGGATCATACTTGCCAAATCAAGAAGTGTTGGAGGTTGTGCTGGTTGGAAAACATCAGTTTATAGAAATCACAGAAAACAGAAGACAAGAAAAGACAGTATAAGCACCCCCGCATTTGTTAATGCGGATGACTAGTGAACCAATGCGGACAAGTGTTTGTTCACCCGCATTAACAAATGCGGATCAAGACACTAATGCTGAACAGAAGTGTTCATCTGCATTAGTCCATAAGGATGAACTGAAGAAACTGACAAGAAGTGTTCACCGCATTAGTCCATACGGATGAACAACAGTAAATGCTGACAAGACTTGTTCACCCACATTAGTCTATGCGGATGAACAACAGTAAATGCTGACAAGACTTGTTCACCCACATGAACTAATACGGTGAGCAAACACAAATGTTGAGAAGACTTGTTCACCGCATGAACTAATGCGGGTGAGCAAACACAAATTCTGACTACAAACAACAAATGCTGATGAAGACTTGTTCATCCGCATGAACAATGCGGATGAACAACTTACACTTTTATATTTATTTTGTACTTAGACTAGATTCTCTTGTATAGATCAGGGTTAGTTTAGTCTTTTGTACATGCAATGAATACGCCTATAAATAGGGTCACATACCCTAACTTTGTAAGGTTGTTGATTTCAGCAGTAATATCCTATATTTTACAACATTTACTACGGTTCTGATTCTCTTACCTTCAAGCGTTTACTACAGCAATTAATGTCTTTAATATAGTAATTCCCGCTGCTATGATTGACTCAGTCCACATATTCGATCCTAGTTGAGTTCATCAACCGAGAATATCTTCTCAAACCCAGACATACATCAGCATTTGTTTGTGGTTCTCGAATTTCTTCAAGATCCATAATATTACTTCCAGTTCCTCGATCAAGAAACTCTTTCTCGAGGAAATGTGCCTTCCTTTTGATGGAAATCATATTTGCATGAGGATGGTAAAAGTAATATCCGCTTCTGTTATAGTACCCGACGAAAATAACTTTTTCGCCTCGAGGATCTAGCTTGTCATCAGACTCGCTGGTGACATAAGCATCACATCCCCATACTTTAAGGTAAGACAAATTAGGTTTAGACCCATGTCATATCTCATATGGAGTTTTGTCTACCTTCTTAGTCGGTGCCAGATTGACAAGGCGGGCGGCGGTCATAAGAGCATAACTCCAAAAGGAGTGAGGTAAGTTAGTTCTACACATCATTGATCGAACCATATTAAGTAGGGTTCGATTTCTCCTCTCACTCACGCCATTAAGTTGGGGTGTGCCGGGTGGAGTGAACTGTGAAACAATTCCACGTTCCTTTAGATGATTAGTGAACTCTTGGCTTAGGTATTCTCCACCTCGATCTGATCGAAGTACCTTGATAGTTTTACCAAGTTGGTTTTCTACTTCGTTCTGAAACTCTTTGAACTTTTCAAAGGTTTCATGTCTATGCTTCATAAGGTAGACATAGGCGTATCGACTATAATCGTCAATAAATGTAACGAAGTATCTTTCATGATTTCTAGACATGGTTCTGAAAGGACCACATACATCAGAATGTATAAGTGCTAACAGATCCTTGGCCCGTTCACCAACATGGGTGAAAGGATCCTTTGTGAGTTTGCCAGCTAAGCAAGATTCGCATTCATCAAAAGATTCATGTCCTGTGGATTCAAGAATCCCTTCAGACTGAAGCCTTTTCACACGAGTCTTGCTTATGTGGCCAAGTCTACAATGCCATAGAAACGTATCGTTAATTCCAGATTTGATACGTTTAGTAAGATTATATATGTTATTGTTTGTTTGAATATCAATCTCATAAATACCACTTCGAGGTTTAGCCTCAAAATAAAAGACATCATTCAAGTAGGCAGAAATAAAAGCATCATTAAAAACGTACTTGAATCCTTGTTCAAACAATAAAGAAACTGAAATAATGTTTCTGGTTAAACCAGGAGCAAACAAACAATTATCTAAAGTAATTACAAGGCCAGATGGACAAGAAAGATAATATGTTCCGGTTGCAAGAACCGGTACTCTTTTCCCATCACCAACGATGAGCTCCATGTCGCCTTGTTTCAGTTTCTTCCACTTTTCAGGCTCCTGCAAGACATTAATGATATGGTAACCACATCCGTATCAAATACCCACGTGTTGCTGAAACAGTGAAAAGTTCAATAACATAAATCAGAATACCTGAAGAAGAGCCTTCACCATTGGCCTTCTTCACCTTCAGCTTGGCTAGATAGTCTGGACAGTTACGTCTCCAGTGCCCCATCTTATTGCATTCAAAACAGTGTCGTTCATCAGGGGGAGGTATTGCTTTGTTTTTAGCCAGCTCTTTGTTGTTGATGGCAGACTTGGCAGCAACAACTTTACCTTTTCCTTTATTGTTATAAGCTTTCTTCTTGGGGTTTGGCTTTCTAACACAAGTAGATCGAACCATCAACATTTGACTGGCTTTACCTGGTATGTTTTGCTCAGCAGTTTTGAGCATACCGTGTAGTTCAGCTACACTCTTAACCCATGCATTCATATTAAAGTTCATTACGAACTGGTCGTAAGAACTAGGCAGGGAGTTCAAGATGAAGTCTGCTGCCATTTCATCCTGCATAGGATAACCAAGTTTGGCCATTTGGTCGATGTACCCTTTCATTTTAAGCACATGGGCACTCACAGGCGAGCCTTCTTGCATTTTGCAGGATATAAGCTGCTTCATGGTATCATAGCGCTCTTGTCGGGCCTGTTTCTGAAACATGCCCTTAAGTTGCTCAATCATGTCAAATGCAGCCATGTCCTCCATGTTCTTCTGGAGATCAGGGGACATGGTGGCTAGCATAAGGCAGGCTACCTCATCAGCATCCTCCTTAAATTTTTCCCAAGTTTTACGGGCAGCGGCCGTATTGTTTTCAGGCTCGTTGGGAACAGCGCTATCTAAAACATAGAGCTTTTTCGCCATCTTGAGAACAATTCTCAGATTGCGGTGCCATGCGAGAAAGTTGGTGTTGTCAAGTTTCTCTTTCTCAAGAATAGACTTGAGAATGAAGGAGTTGTTGGTTTCTGAAGACATCTGTTTAAATAAGCAAAAAATTAATTAGTATTTTCGATGTATTATTTTCTTATTTTAATTAATGACCCATTTACAGTAATTTTAAATAAGAAATGAGAATCTTGCTTGTTCAGTTACTAAAGGCAGCTGGGGCACGCAACATTAGTAAGTGACTAGGCAGACTGACAACGCTTATCAATTGTGAAAATTGCACAACTCTCGGGTATGAGGCCGCAACGACAACATTTGTCAATGCATTGATACGTTTAGCCTCATCTATGCCCACTTTTCTCTCTAGACAGCTGTGGCACGTAACAAGAGAGAAAAGTAATAGTCATCCTAAAATAGGTACGTGTGGAAGGGCCGGATGTGTCAACGAAACCCTTGCACCTTGGAAGAATAAACTACATATCAAGTGCGGTGCTGTGGCTCCAAACACTGATGTTCGCTCAATGTTCCAAGTGTTCCTTATAATAGGGTGGCATAGACTACTAATTTATCTATGGGATCCAATTTTAGTGTTTACCGAATAGGGTCAAACACAACGTATAATTAAGTCATACGTGCGTTGTAAAAGCCAGTTTTACAATATTCAATTCGTGATAATAAATGACGAACCCTTTCGTCTCTCGGGACACCAAATTTTAATACCCTATTAAAACTAGGTTTGTCGCGAGATAGATAACCGATTTTAAGTTGATAATTTTAAATTATTAAGTTTTAAGTTTTGAAATTTAAACTAATTTAAATTTAAAACTTATCTAGTTATTCTTTTAAATAGATAATTAATTTTTAATTTAAATTATCAAGTTTTAGGTTTTGAAATTCAATTAATTTTTGAATTTGAAAACTTATCCGGTTATCCATTTTAAAACAAACAATTTTTTTCATATTTTAATAAGTTGTAAAAATAAGTTTAAAACTTGTTATTTATTTTGACTATAAAAAAATATTTTTAATTAGTTTGATATTAGGTTGGATGTTATAATAGTTATAAAATAACCAACCATAATAGCAAAGTAATATGTAAATCTAATGGCTATGATTGTCTGATCTCGCTAGAGCCAATTAGCAAGATCAAACCAGGTCACGGGATCAAAACACAAAACAACCACATGGATAGACCTAAGTGCATCTAGTTTGTCTTGATGGCTCCCACTGACTCCTTGATTCGTCTTGTCTCCAGTTTGGCTTCGGTCTTCAAATATTATAATATTTACAAAATAAATACAAAATAAAGAAAACCCTAATCTATTACAACTTTGAGCCATCAAATGGGCCAAAACCATAAAACCAAAAACTTTAACAGAAACAAATCACATCACAACCATTCAACCACAGTGTCTAGCCAGATTACATATTAAAACACAATCAAAATAAACGGGCAATCTTTTGGTTAATAAATATGTAACCAAAATTATATTGCCCTAAATAATATAATCAGAACTTTAAATAATTTTAAAGTTTGTGATCTATAACCGGTTAACAGACCGGATCCGATTTGCATGTTGAAGCCTGGCTCTGAACCACTGTTGGGTTCAGTGGTATCTTGGTTAGGTTTATTTATCAAAACGATTTAAATATTATTTATATAACGCTTGTAGTAATAAAAAAAAATACCAAAGTGAACCCGACAGGATCTGGGTTACAAACAATGCAAATACAGAATGTGATTAACCTAGTGATGAGATAATAATACCTTTGTGGTTATAATTAACCGTTTGAGACACCGATGAACAACAATTAAGTGCTAGAATGAACGAACCGAACGGGACCGCACACACGACGCGTGGTTCTCGGGTTTTGATGTTGCGTAGCGACAGCCTGAGTTTTGTGTGCAAACCAAAACAATTGATAACAATTGTTCAAATTTGTTGCTGTCGTGGACTTTGGCCAAAAGCAAAATCGCAGCACTGTCCTTTTTGACCAAACCAAAGTATCGCCGCCGCCACCGTATCTCTTTTTTTTTCCGGTCATACATATACATATATATATATAATATTAGGTTTTTTAAACCTAATTAAACCATTAATTAATATTAATCTACTCCGGGCCCAGGACCGATTAGATCAATATTAACCCATGTAATAACCGAGATCCGTAGCAATAACGTTTAACGCTTAAACGTTTATAAATATTTAAACTTTTTTTAAATCATTAACCCGATATAGTTCGTAACGTCAGTTAAAATAAGTGGACTTAATATTCGTTGCCCAGGTGTAACTTTTACGGGTCATAGCTCGGTTGACAACGTGACGTAA
>JACCIY010001534.1:0-69826 GCA_025506505.1 Flaveria sonorensis
CCGATATATCGAGGTCTAAGCTTTCCTTGCTTTCCAAACCGCATAACTCCTTTCCAAGGCAAGACCTTTAGATAGACTTTTTCTCCAACCTGGAATTCCAATGGTTTCCTTCGATATCTGCATAACACTTTTGCCGACTCACGGCGGACCTCTAACCCATTCTGATTCGAACAATCTTGTCTCTAGTTTCTTAGATAATCTTAGGTCCAGTCAGTTGCTTTTCTCCAATTTCTGCCCACAAAGCGGTGAGTGACATTCTTCCATACAAAGCTTCAAACGGAACAGCTTGCTACTAATGTGATAACTTTATTGTAGGAAAACTCAACTAAGGGTAGATGAGTATCCCCAATTTCCTCCAAAGTCAATCACACAAGCTCGCAGTAGATCTCCAATGTGTGAATAGTCGTTTCATTTTTGACCATCTGTTTGTGGATGGTAGGCAGTACTCATGTCTAACGAGTACCCAATGCTTGATGTAAGGACTGCCAAACCCTCGAGGTAAATCGACTGTCCTATTAGAGATATTGAGATCGGTACTCCTTGACTAGATACCACCTCTAAGGTAGATTTTTAGTTAGCTTTTCCATCTGTCCTTTTCCTTAATGTGTAGGAAATGAGCAGACTTAGTCACCTATCGACTATGACCCAAATAGTGTCGTGACCACTTGATGTGCGGGGTAACTTTATGACAAAGTCCATTGCTACTCGCTCCCATTTCCATGAGGAATCTCTGGCTGTTGAAGAGTCCTGATGGCTTTGGATATTCCGCCTTCACTCTAGAACATGTCGAACACTGCCAACATAGGTGGCATTCACTTGTATATTGGCCACCAGTATGTGCCTTCACATCCTTGTACATCTTATCCGATCCGGGTGAATCGAATACTTGGATTACGAGCTTCATCCAAAATCAATTTACGTAGGTTCCAAAACGTGGAACCCAGATCCGGTCCATGAAGTACATCACATTATTGGTTTTAACCACTAACTCCTTGACCATGCCTTTCAATCCTTCATTCTTTAAATTTCATCATTCAGTGCTTTGACTTGAGCATCTCGAATTTGAGAATCAAGACACGAATGAATAGTCAGCTCTAAAGCATGAACATGCTTAGGCTTATCATTCTCCTTTCTACTCAATGCATCGGCCATAACGTGGTCTTGCCCAGATGATAGTGGATCTCACTATAATCATTTAGCAACTCTACCCATCGACGTTGCCTCATGTTAAGCTCTTTCTGATTAAAGATATGCTGAAACTCTTGTGGGTCCGTGTAAAGACACACTTCATACCGTATAGGTAATTACTCCAAATCTTGAGTGCAAAAACCACCGCTCCCAACTCTAATCATGAGTGGTGTTTAATTTTCTCATGCACCTTAATTATCTGGATGCATAGGCTAGTCTTATCTTTCTGCATCAACACACAACCAAGACCTAAACGGGATGCATCACAGTACATAACGAACCCTTCTATTCCTTCAGGAAGAGATAGAATAGGGCACTACATAACTTCTGCCTCAGTAACTAAAAATCTGCCTCTTGCTTATCAGTCAAGTCGTACATCCTATCTTTTTAGTCACAGCGTCAACGGCTGTGCTGTCTTTGAGAAATTTTCAATGAATCTTCGATAATATCCACCAATCCAAGAAACTGAAGCACCTTGGTCGGGGACTTAGGTGCCTCCAGTTCTTAATGCTTCAATCTTCACCGCGGATCTACATGTATGCCTTTCTTATTAATGACATGTCAATAAAATGAACATCTCAAATCCAAACTCGCATTCGAGAACTTTGCATATAGCTTCTCTTTCCTGAGCGTCTCCAAGATGATCTTCAAATGCTATTCATGATCTTTCTTGGTTCTTGAATAGATAGTATCATCGCTGAATACTATTACAAACTTATCTAAGTAAGGTTTGCATACTCTATTCAAAAGATCCTGAACATAGCAAGTGCATTTGTCAGACCAAATGGCATAACCAGAAACTCGTAATGGCTGTAACATGTTCTGAATGCTGTTTTGGGACATCTTCCTCAGCTATCAACAATTGATGATAACCGATCGCTATTCAATCTCGAGTAGAAACTGGACTTGAAGCTGATCAAACAGATCGTCGATTCTTGGTAATGGGTATCCATTCTTGATAGTGAGTTTGTTCAACTCTCGATAATCGATGCACATTCTGAACAATCCATCTTTCTTCTTGACAATAAATAAAACTGGTGCTCCCCATGGCGAGAAGCTTGGTCTTATAAATCCCTATCCAAAAATTCTTCTAATTGCTTGGACAATTCTTGCATCTCCGATGGCGCTAATCGATATGGTGATCGGTCAACAGGAGCAGCTCCTGGTACCAAATCGATTGGAATTCAACCTGTCTAGATGGAGGTAATCCAGGCAGATCATCAGGAAAGACATCTTGATAGTCTCGTACTATCGGTATGTCTTCAAGCTTTTGCTCCTCATTTTTAGTACCCACCGCCTTGGCCAAAAATGCTAGATACCCTTCACGTATATACTTGCAAGCCTTCATTACATTGACAATCTTCAGGGAGGTTTCCCTTTATCACCTTGGATTGTCAAAGTTCCACCATTGGAATAGGTTGATGAATAATCTTCTCTTAGTATATCACTTTAGCATGATGCTCTGACAACCAATCCTTACCCACGACAATATCAAAACTACCAAGCACAACAGGAAAGAGGTGATGTTAAAGGAATGACCCTCTAATGCATAGTGAACCCTCTAAATACATCACATGCTTCAATTATCTTTCCGTTGGCTAGATCGACAATATATTTTTATCTAATTTACTAGATTTAAGGCCAAGTAATTGTTCAAAGTTCTTTGACACAAAAACTTATATCGGCTCCAGTATCAATAATATAGATGCGAAAATGGTTGTTGACAAGGAACATACCAGTAACGATGGACGGTTCCTGTCTTGCCTACTCGGCATTCATCTAAAATGCCATGCCCCTTGCACTTGATTCTTTCAGCTTGGGCAATCCTTCTTGTAAATGACCTTCGACTCCACATTCAAAACATCTTCTCCCAGTTCTCTCGGGCGTCTCAATCAACCTCACTCGACAAGTCTGAGCTTGATGCCCATACTTGTTACACCACACATTCACATTATAGTTACCACCATGATGAAGATTACATGCTACACATCGGTTGTAACCACCTCTTGCTTCCTGTATATGGCAAGTTAGTGGCATACATCTTGCCCGATCCAACCTTTAATTCTTCTGATTTCCAGTTATGTTCTTGAAATTTCCCGTCCACTCCTCTTATTCTCCACATACCTCTTATCAGACTCCACAAACCTTCCTTTCGCTCTCCATGGGCTTCTTACTAGTATCCCTTTCTAACCAGCACACCTCTCCGAATAGCATCATCAGTCAATGAATTAGCTAGTACCACTATGCTTTGTATTGTGGTAGGGTTGGATGCTGTAACCATGCCTCTGATCTGGGTGCCAATCCCCAAATATATCTCTCAATCCTGGCATAGTCTAGAGTCACCATCCGGGGTACGAGTCTTGCAAGCTCATTGAATCTGGAAGTATAGGCTCTAACTTTCGTACCTTCCATCCATAGCCTGCAACATCTCGCTCGTCACACCCCCACCTTACCGGTAAGGATGAAATCTGGTGCTCATAGTGAAGGCATGGGTAGCTAGCGTAACTAGGGTGCGATTAACAGGCTCATCTATCAGTGGTAGGTATCGACGCTGAGGATGACAACTAACCTTGAACGTTGAAGGTACACCACCCTTATCAGCCCACTCCTGTAACCGTCCAGTCAACCAATCCCACTACCCTTCCCGCACTTTAGCCCTCATGGGCTCAGTCTCCTCAGGTATTCACTGGTAGTCTCATTGGTAACTATCTTCGACACCCACTTCTTCTTCCTTCATTATACAAACCTCAGGAACATGATTAGAAATGTCAACAACAGGCTCATCACTAACAGGTGCTACCTGACTAGGCTCCCCAACAGCAGGAGGACTCTCATCATCAGATTCCCAAATCTAACCATTCCCTACTCAGAGGTCGGCTCCTATCTCGGTGCAAACGGGTAGTGGTAAATCTCCAAGGGTGTGATAAATGGAAGAAAAACATGGGATCCTAGTAGTCAGTATCGGAATCATGGATCAGAATGAACGGGTCCGAGAAGGCATCCGTAACACAAGAATACCATCCAACTAAATTTCCTAAAACAGGCATCTATACTTAATTTATTTTACGAAGCACATATATAAAAGATCATTAACTTATGTATGCATGAAACAGAACACTTGGGAATGAAAACGTTTTAACTTAAAAACATTTTTGGTTATAGTCTAGATTTTCAAAAAAATATTTTCTAGTTCGCTATGACCGTTGGCTCTGATACCAACTTCTGTCACACCCCGAAAAGCGCACGGAAGGGCACGCGTATGACGGAGATAACAGAAGTTGGATTATTTCCAACAATTATTAAGCAAACAAATCATGGATACCAATTTAACTATTATTAAGAATGTTATTACATTGATCGAAAAAAAGTCTTAACTTGAAAACTAAAATTGTAATAACATAATATTGTTTTAAACATTAACAAGAGTTTCTCGGCAACAGAAATTGGGTCCCAAAATGGTCCAAACTTGATAAGTTTGCCGCTAAAACTCTTTTCATTCCCATGCATGCCTAATCACCTGAAAAACATACCCAAAAGTTTATCAGCAAAAAGCTGGCGAGTTCACGCATTTATATAAAAAGGTTATCATAAATTCCTTTATAAAAAAGATATGATTATCCCGGAATCAACCCCTGGACCGTCAAGGACTAGCTAGGTCCACTGACTATGATCGCAACCAAGAGCCCATAATCAAACCAAGACAAAAAATTCCCTCAAAATCCTTTCAACATATATTCCCTCCGTACCAGACCGATACAACCGATCCTGAGGGGCGGTTGTCAAACCCAATAGATCTACCAATATATCCTGTGGCCCTCCAAGGGTTAATGATTATGGAAGAGGGCAGTGTGCACAAATAATACAACAACTCGGCCATCATAATTACATACAGTTATCCATAATTAAATCATATCACACAGAAAACGTTATAGCATGTTTTTCGCCCAAAATAGTTAAATAAAACGTTTATTTAAAAATAGGGGTGTGAAAACTCACCTTCAAATGTGACAGAGAGATGATCTAGCAAAAATCAAGCCCGGAAAATAAACGACCAATAATGCCCTAAACACAAATGATCTATTAATGTCGATAAATAAGTCTATACGTAAGTTGTTTACCCAACTCACTAGATTTGTCTTGAAATCATTTTTAAAAAGACGTTTGTGACTTTTGGTTTAGTTTAATAATTTGTATTATATGTGACAAACATTATTTATTAAATAAACCAATTAACCCTTAAACAACAAACAACATAACACACAAAAAAATAGACACATGAAAGTATATAAAAATATAACGTAAAATTTACTACTTATGTACTAAAAAAACAAACAAAAAAAAATAATTAAATAAAAAATGAATGAATAAATAAATAACTATTAATTCATAATAATATTTTATTTAAAATAATATTCATATTCTTGCTCTAGTTAAGAAAATATTTCTTATATTATTATTTTATAAATATTATTTTTTAACACAACTCAACTTTTATTAATCTTTTTAATAAATATTTAAATTTTCAGTAGTAAACATATATAAAATTATTGTAGACAATTATATTTTAAAAATATGTTTTTATTATGTTTGACACAAATTTCACACGTATACGATGATTTTTGACCCGAAACCACAAGGTTTTACGCGCGTAAACAGTACATCAACCCATATATATCTTGTGACCATGTTAAATGTTTTAAAATGACTCATTTATACAAAAAACATTCTGAAATAAGTTGTTAAAACTCAGTTCCAAAACAGTCCATTATTTTTAACTCGAAATTGTCGGTTTTCGGCTTTTTCGCATGTATAAAGTCATCTCCGAAGACCTTGCTTGTTATGGGTTGTTATATACTTAAGAACATAATTTTTTAACTTAAAACAAAATATTATTTTCTGTCCCAAACCGAACTTATACAAAAATACTGTTTTGACCCCAAAAAGCCAATTTTTAACGCGTTTTTAAATGTAAAATGTTTACGAGATTAAACCCAATCATTAAGACTTTTATTTTTAGTAATATTACTAACTTTTAAATTACATTTTAATGGTTTTAAAATTATTTTTCCAGATCTTACAAAGATTCTTGCCTTTTGGCTAAAACTTTATGACATGTCCCATCTACACTTGAGTACCTTAATTTCTGACTTGTTTCATCTTTTTCTTTTAAATAAAATGTGAATAAAAACTTCAGAGTTTTCAGATCATGATTACTATATACATGTATCATTTCAATCATCCCATACTCACAAGTGAAGAACAATCAAGAACAAAGATGTAAACCATACATACATACATATACACGATTTTATACATATATATATAATCCAAATCATAGATTTTATCTTATGTTCTTAGTTTTATTTCAACAAAACATACTTAAAAATCAAAAGATTTCAGATCATGATCACCATTATTCATAGATCAACTCAATCCTTATGAAATCAAGAGAACAAGATGGTTCAAGAAAATCATTCTTTACATACAATCATATTACCCATTTTCATCATTGATAGACTCCTTTTGAAGATGGGTTTCTTATGATGTTCATAACCTCAAATTAAAGTTTGATCATCTTGCATGCAAGTGAAAATCAACAAAATGTTAAAAGATCATCAAAACACAAAATCATCACACACACACACACTTACGGCACACACACTCACACACACACACACACATGATTTATAACATATTTTCTTGATTAAAACTTTGTTGGAACTTGGATTTCAAGAAAAGCTAGTTTTTAGTGAACAAAACTTGTAACAATCATTCAAAAGTCATGTTGCAAGAGGTTTTTAAAGAAAACAAATCTTACCCAAAGAAATATAGGTGATTTTTTCTCTTGGAGTTGGATTTATGCAATTTCTTGCACCAAACTCACTAAGGGATCATTGAAATCAGATTTTTGATGCTTGAAACAAGCTTTGGATGATCAAAATCAAAGGAAATGGGGGATTTTGGGTTGAATTCAGCCATGAGGTTTAAAAGAGAGAGATGAGAGAGAAAGTGTGTGTAGATGAATGATGGAGAATGGTTGTGAGTGTGGAAAATGGGTGGGAGTGTAGTGTTGTTTATATAAAAATGATTGAGTGTGATTATTGTGAGATTATCATTTGATTTTATTGATGATAGGCTGGTGGATCTCCAAGTGAGATGCAACCCGGTGTAAGGCGGGTGTCGGTCTCGTTATTTTTGTAAAAATCTTAACGTTAGGGTTTTTACGCAAAAAATTTATATAAAATCAAAGTATTAATTTTAGACTTTACAAAGGTTCACAATTTTAATAATAGTGACTAAAACTAAAGAATAAAAATATACACGGTGTAACACAGTATGCAACGGACTGTACGTTACAACAAGACAATATTTAAAAAAAGTCTTAATTTTACGCAATCAAGGTAATAATAATATAATTATTTTCATGACTAATATTTTTCACTTAGATATATATTAAATCATAAAATCAACATATATGACCAAATTTATTTAACCAAATTGTCACCAACGCTTGTTAAAAGTTTTGTCGCTAGACCCGCTAATTCTCAAAATTATCAATTATAAAATTATGCACAAAGGGGTTGCTAGACCTTAAATGACCTTAATTATCATAAATTAAGTCTTATGATGCATTTAATTATTTTATCACTTTTTATTAACTACGAGTATTAACCTAGAAACACGGGATGTCACACTTTTGAGATAGCCAAGTAATCGGGTTCCCTGCAAAGTAAAACACGGTTCCTGTTGTGCCTCTCCGGTAATCCAAATCGGTACCATGACTACTATCACTAAAACCCCCCCAGATTATCATTGCTTCCTTTTGTATACTTCAGCCCAAAATTGATTGTTCCCTTCAAAGTATCTCAGAATCTGTTTCAGTGCTTTGTAGTGACTTACTTTGGTGTCCCCGTATCTACTAATTACACCAACAGAAAATCCAAGGTCCGGCCTAGTGTGCAAAAGATACCTTAGACTACTTACTAGGCTTCGGTAGTCTGTTGCGTTTACGGGCTCACCTGCTTCGTCTTTTGTTAGACCAGCCTTAGGTTCCATTGGCCACGCTGAGTGGTTACACTCCCTAGTCCTGCTGCTTTAAGGATCCTTCTCGCGAAGCCTGCTTGACTAAGTCTGATGTAATTAGTAGTTTGCTCAACCTCAATACCAAGGTAGTAGTCAACTAACCCAAGTCACTCATGTCAAACACCTTTGTCATGTTCCTTTTAAACTCATCACCTGCTCTTCGCTTATGCGATCACTATTAAATCATCGATGTATACACCAACAATTAGAGTCTTTGTGCCACTTTGCAACCTGTAAACTGCTTGTTCAAGGGTGCATCTTGAAAACTCCATATATTTCAAAACTTTGTCGAGTCGTGTATTCCACACTCTTGGTGCCTGCCTTAACCCGTAGAGTGCTTTATTTAACCGGTACACCATATGTTCTTTTCTTGCAATAGTAAAGCCATCAGGTTGTAATACATAAACTTCCTCACATAAATCGCCATTAAGAAAAGCGATTTGACGTCGAGGTGATGGACACACCATCCCATCCTTACTGCCAAAGCGAATAGTAATCTAATCATCTCTAAACGAGCCACCGGTGCGAAGACTTCATCAAAATCACTCCTCTTTGTTGTACAACCGTTGGCAAAACTAAACGAGCCTTGTGTTTAGTGTCATTTCTGGCTGCATCCTCTTTAATATGAATACCCACTTTAACCCAATGGGTTGGTGCCCGGTGGTAGCTCGGTTAGACTCCATGTGTTATTCTTTTCAATCGATTTAAGTTCACTTTTCATTGCTTCTTCCAACCATCTTACCTGCTGCCTCCTTATATGATTTTGGTTCGTCATCAGAAAACATTAAAAATGGTTCTTCTTTAATATGTTCGATTTCATAGTATAGATCTGATAACAACCGAACCCTTGAGTAGGTGTGTGATCATAGGATGCAGAGTTACACTTTGATCTTCTTCACTTGACATGAATGGTGAACTTGTTGGAGAATTGTCTAAATTTGATGCAGAGGATATTTCACTTTGCATGGGTACTGTACTGGTTTATTGGTGTGCTGAATAGTGGAGAAAGTGGTTCATTTGAATTCTTTTTTGTTGACATGCCATCACCAATTGCATTTTGCCCTTGGGTGTTTCCTCCCATATCATTATTAGTTACTTTAAACCAAACTGAGCCTTGAGTTTGTTGTAGGTCCACCTTGCCATTTTTCCAATCCCATTTAACCTTCTCTTCAAAAATTACATCACGTGCAACCACCATTCTATTCTGGCTAGGGCTATATAATCAAGCAGCTTTGCTTCCTGGTTCTACTCCCAAATACTCTAATGAAACACTTCGATCAGCAAGTTTTGAGAGATGACCCACCATACGCTTTGCATGCGCCACACATCCAAAAACTCTCACATGTTCAAGTGTCGGTTTTCTACCCTTCCAGCCTTCATACGGTGTCATCCCCTGCACTCCTTTGGTTGGCATTCTATTTAGCATATAAACAGCATGGCGTACTGATTTGCCCTACAAATTGTCTGGTATATTCATCGTCTTCAATAGAGATCTAGTGACTCCAAGAATGGTTCGGTTTTGTTTTGTTGAGGGTGTAGGGCACTGTCAAGTGTCTTCTTATTCCCTCCTGCTTACAATATTCCATGAATTGATTTGAATTAAACTCTCCACCTCGGTCCGACCTTAAAACAAGTATCTTGTGTGAACTTTCCTTTTCCACTTCTGCTTTGAATTGCTTGAACTTTTCGAAAACTTCATCTTTATTCTTCATAGGATATACCCATATATACCTGCACATGTCATCAACAAACAACATAAAATATCAATTACCGCCTAATGTTTGTGGTGTAATCGGGCCACAAACATCGGTGTGAATCAACTCCAAAGGGCAGGAAGCACGCCATTTTGTCTCCTTTTGGAAAAGGTTTCCTTGGCTGCTTTGACACCAAACACCCATTACACACTTGGGCAGGGTGTTTAATCTTGGGTACACCATGACCATATCTTCTCGAACCATATGTTCAATCGCTTTGAAATTGATATGCCCAAGCCTAGCATGCTACAACCAAGCCTCATCGTCTAGACTTACACCCAAACACACCGGTTGAGTAGTTTTAAGATCAATCTTGTACAATCGGTTTGCTGATCTTCTCACCCTCATAACTAGGCGGACACCTGCATTTAGCATTCTCAAATAATCATCTCACATCAATACATCATATCCATCTTCTGTCATTTGACCAAGGCTCAATATATTGCTATTTAATGCAGGAATGAAGTACACATGGGGAATAATCAACTGCCCACCATTTTACATTCAAACAACACGGTACCTATTCCTTGAATTTGAACTTTTGAGCCGTCACAGAACCGTACTTGACGTGTCACATTATCATCCAATTCAGCAAATAATCCTTTTAGACCCGTCATGTGATCACTAGCCCCGTTATCTAGGTACAAAACATCACGGTTAGTTTTGTTCCCCACTTCCGCATACACTAAGAAGTAGTGTTGGCTCCTCTTCTACTTGATTCAAGTTTGCTTCATCATCCTTCTCCCTTTGAGTTTTACATTCTGATGCATAGTGACCAAAACATTCACAATTGAAGCACTTGATGTGCTTCTTATCCCTCGGTCGTCGACTTGAACTACCTGTTTCTTGGTTTGAACCGCCACCCCAACGGCCACCCCTTCCCCGACTTGAACCTCTACCTCTTGAGCCACCTTTTGAGCCACCTCTTTCACAACAAGAACCCCGACCACGACCACCCGTCATGTAGTTCATCCCAGATCCCTTTTGACTCGGCTGCCCATCAGACTTTGAAAGCAATAGTGAGTTTTCCCCACTAGATTTTCCTTCTCGGAGTTTCAATCTGTCTTCATAAGCTTTCAATCGACTAATTTTCTCGTCGAATGGAATTGAGTCTATGTCAGATTATTGTTTTATCGAGGCCACGAACTGAAGATACTTGTCCGGAACTGTATCAAGCAACTTACGAACCAGTTTGCTATCCTCCAGAGTTGCTCCTAGGATGCTGTACTTGGAGATCATTCCCGACAACTTCTCTGCATACTCATCTATAGACTCCCCGTCTTCAAGGTATGCAACCGAGCCTTTTGAACTCTATCTGCACCTAGGTGTCTCATTTTCAATGATTCCCACACCTCTTTTGTTGTTTTCTTCTTAGCAACTTGAAGTAAAACATCCTCCGGTATGGCCTGGAAAAGGAAGGCTCTAGCCACCTTGTTCTTCTTCTTATCCATATTCGTGTTGGCTGGTGAATATGCCATGCACATCAAGGATGGCCTCCATTTTCATCACCCATGTGGTGTAGTTTGTCGATGTGAGCATCGGACACTGAAACGGGATACCGGTACTGTCTTTTACTTGTTGTGTGACAATTGACATGGCTTCAAATCGAGGATACTTTGGCATGAACGTAGCTCTGATACCAAATGTTGGAAATCAAAGCAAACAACACACTAGAATGTAATCTAGGTTTTTCAAAGAACAATGAATAACTCAAAATGAAAAATAACTAGGCTCAAGTTTTCTCACTCTTGCTTTCAAAGACTTCAAACGTACAACACTTAAACAAAAGAAAAACTTGCAGAAACTGAATAGGAAACTTCTCCTACTATTAAGACCCACTAACTCGGAATTAATTAAAAGAAAGTTTAACTCCACTAAAACAATTAAATAAAAGAAATCCATCACAATGCCACGATTTAGCATGTGCTCACAAACGACCCATCATGCAGAAAACTTCAACTGATTAGCTTCAGACAAGCTTAACCACTTCATTTCGTTACCATTCTTTGTTATATATTGTTTTTTACATTGAGGACAAATGAATTTTAAGTATGGAGACGGGTTTATACGGGATATTATACATACTTGATAATGCTACAAACAATCCAAATTAGAAAAAATTTAAAATCACTTAACCTTTAATTTTTGTGACAAAAACACCAAAAATTTAATCAATTTTTATAAAACAAATTATAAATATACGTTTCAGAAAATAAATACGTAAATAAGTAAAACCCAAGAAACTTAAAATTGTTTTTGTGATATCCTTAAAAGCAATGATTTCGTAAAATTTTTTAAACATATAACGTACGTGAGTTTATTTTTAGCCTTTAAATAGCTTTTGTATTTATGCAATTTTACATTCATTTTGGATTTTATTGAGGGTGTCATATGATACGTGTGATTAGAACTTGCTTTGTGTATATATTTCACGACCTCAATTAGTATTTATTGCATAAAAATAATTTAGGCATTAGGAAACATAACCATTTAATCCCCAACCATTTTTATATTATTTATCTTTACTCGAACGCTAACCCTAATTAGCCCCGTTGAGCTTAAACGTTCTTAATTCTCAATCACCCAAACCACTAAGTAACTTAACAAAAAAACGTTCAACAAAATCCGTTTTTCGTTAAAGACATATTTTTGGCTTATTTTCAAAATAGAAAGAAAATTTTGGTCTTTTACCGGACAGACCTAAAAGAACTAGAAAGCATGCCTTTGTTTTTAATTTACTTTGTTGCATTCACCACGTAAAACCGAGACTTCCCCCGAAAATCCACGAACAAATTTTTAAACTCACATTCGATGCAAGAAAGAAATGGCGAAAAAAAAACAAGTTTTGCCATTTTGTAAAATTTCAAAAAGCGCTCTAAAGAGGCAGGCGAAATGATACGAAAGATGCCCGAACTGTGGGAACTTATCCCATGATGCAAAATGCAAAATGAACCAAACCGAGTCCCAATACGAATACATGAAACTTATCCGATTAGGTGCTATTAGGCTTCAAGCCGAATGATCCTTACAAAAGGAGAGTTTCGTGTATCTTCAGGTAAAAGACGAAGTAAAGTTTTTTAAAGCAATGTATGGTGTTGACAATCTGACTTTAAATGAGTCCTTAAGTTAGCATATCCCTTCTAGCTTGAAGTATTGTTTAGGGAACCTTTAATTGCTTTCTTTGTAGTTTATGTTAGCAAAATAAGCCAAGAATATTGTCTTTAGCATTTAGCCACTTTTTCCCAAGTAATCCATACTCGAGCCCGAGCCAAGTTACAACCCATCAAAGATCTAATGATTTATGCAAGTAAATACCTAAACAAGTGGAGATTTGATCCCCTAATAAGCAATTGAACGTATTAGTCGCACTTAATCTTGATTATGACTCCATATATTGTGTAGAGTATGAGTGCACCTTGTAAGATATATGGATTTTTAGATGTTAATAATCTTTACTAACTAATTTATTACTTTTTAGGATATCATTCTGTATATGCTTAAAATGTTTATATTTGGGTAGAATAAGTTTACTTACGTATTTCCCAAAACACATATTTATCATTTGATTTATTTGGTTCTTGGTGGTATTGTCATTTTAAGTGGTTTTGCTTAAGGATAATCAAAGTTTAAGTGTGAAGACGTTTGATGTGCTCTAAATTATACATAGAAAACCTATCAAAAGCACATCAATTATTCCTTAATATCTTTATTAAAATTATGAAAATGAACTTAAAAATGTTAAATTCTGTTTTCAGGTGTTTAAAAGCAAAGATGGACAAAAGAAGTATACTTAGAAAGAATTTTAAAAAAAAAACCAAGCTTTAGTCCAAGCATGGGGACGTGCCTCATTAAGCACGCCCCCATGTCCCGCCTGAAACACACCCCCATGCTCAAATTAGCACATCCCATGTTTGTACCTCTGACAGGACAAAAAGTATTATCTCCTAAAAGTAAGCATACGGTCGTGCCCATGAGTCACGAAGTCATGCCCCACCTCAAACACGGGGTCGTGCCCCACCTCAAACATGGGGTCGTGCCCCATCAAGCACAAGGCCTTGCCTGACAACCTCTACTCGTATGAATCGACCAACTTTCGTAAGCATTGTACTAGCACGAAGCCAATCTTGAACGCTTAAGAAAGCCTATAAATAGGGGCTTAAGACCATCATTTTGGGAGAGCTTTTGGTGAAGGGTTACTCTGCTGATTTCTATCAGGAGTCAAGACTTGAAGACCCTTAGGAGGCTCGAGAGGTCCATACAACACTTGAAAGAAGCTCGGGATTGTTTAAACATCATCCATTGTGAATCACCGTTTTGATTGTTCCATTTCACCGATGACTTCATATCTATCTTCTATGTTTTTATTGTTATGTTCAAGCTCATTATGAGGTAAACTCTCATTATCATCCTAATTGGATGAAACTTATACAATTTGTGACGAACTAATGGTGTGATTTATGTTATGTTAATCTAGGTAAACTTTTGATGGGTAGCACCTACATTTGAACAGAAAGTTATAAACTTATGATTTGTAATTGTGAATGTCATACAAGGTTGAAAAATGTATGAACTAGTTGTTTTCGTGAAACTGGTCTTCATAACAAATCCATGGCTAATGAATTAGAAATGGTTATTAGAAATCATAATTTTACTTTTCTGATCATTTGAAGGTTCGCTTTTATTAGTCTAAGAAATCTATAGTAATTATTATGGTTTTCTAAAATTAATGGTATGTTAAAAAAGAACTTGATCAACTCACTTTCTAACGTTAAGTTATGTTTTGAGAAATTGTATGTTAAAAAGTTACATGAGATTTACCTACATTACTAGTGGGTTAGAGAATTAGCATTGTGATTTACTCGATGTTGGTGTCCTTGTCACTACGAAGCTAGAAAACAAGAAATCCGCGTTGGCTCACGTTTATAAACATTAACATAACTACTTAGACATATATCTTTATTCATACCACAATATTCGTCACAGTTATATAAGTGTAATCTAATTAGTATGATAACCTTAATTCCCTATTTTAAAACCCAAAAATCTCAATTTTACTTTTATTTTTATTTTTTAATTATTGTTATAAAAACCTTAAACCTTTGGTCACATCAATGCAACTTATCATTTTCTAAAAACAAAACCCAATCTGATAGTCGATTGTAAAGATTGTTGAGTAAGCTCGTTGTGTCCACAGATTGATACTCGGTTCTTATAAACACTATACTATTACATGACAGGTACACTTGCCTTTTGTGTGTAGTTATTATAAGTAATAACCAACTAAAACTGAATCTTTGCGAAAAATCCTTTAAAAATACATACACCTTTCACAGGCATCAGAATACTATCAAACACAACAATATTCTAACAGGTAGGAAAACAAACCATCTTCCTTCGATCGATGCTAATGACGTCATGTTTCCTCTCCATCCTTGCCTTATAGACAACGTGGTTACCGTCATCGTGTTCATCCTCACCTTCATCTTCTTTTCGCATTAACACCAAAATCATCCTTGATCCGTCATTGCATGCTATTGTCCCCACTCATATAAATCATCCTTGATCCGCATTGCATGCTATATAGTTTAGATGAATTAGTGAACATACCACATATTTACATGATGGGTTAATGGTAATTGGTTATGATACTGTTTAAGCTTCTATAATTCATAATTAGTCATTGAATCAGCTTATGTGGGAGTAGATGATTTAGACTTCAGGTCTATCAAATTCGTATAGAACAAGAGATTTTGACTTATGATGGAATTTACTACTGATTGATAAATATAAAGGTGTTTGTGATGAATTACTGATGAATGCATAGTCATCTTTGAATCTGGAATGCTTGTCTTGGGGAAGGGGCTATGAATATATGATTTGATGTATTTGTTTGCAGGAGTTTGCCGGTGAAAACTTGGGATAGTGTGAATGAGCATGGTGTAATGGTTTATGTTATTCTGAGGCTCGACGTGTTTACAAAGTGTTTATGTTAAGATGTTCTTTAGGGATATGGGGTATGTCTGAGTAGATTGGAAATAGACCTGAACTATTCTTATTATGAATCGTCTCCTTCGGAGATGAAAGTTGTAGTCCCTTATCTTCATCACAGAATGATTTGGGTCATGAAATTGCTCAACTAACAAAGATGAGGTCAGCACCACATGAAATATTAAAGCGCACGAAGAGAGGAGCTTTCATTTTTGCCTGTGAAGATGCTAATGGGGTGAGAAGGTAATTATTTAGGTCGAGGGAGGTTTTCTGCGGCCGAACGTTGTCATATACTAAACAAATACTTGCCTGTTAAAGGTTCATCTATTGTTGACCAATTGACTACGCGAGCTTATGTCTCATGATTTTCAAATGATGGTTCCCTTTTTGTTGCTGCATTTCAAGTATTCTTGCCTATTGTTATATTATTGAAGTTATGATAATCTAAACACAAATTGAATATAATTTCGCAGCAATAACAAGAATATTGTGGTTTATTAGGATCAAGATTGTCTTCACAATCTGGAGCTACTGCATGTTCTAAACTGGTAAATAATTACCCTATTTAACAGGGAAGTCATATTAAAGTTTATAATGCTGAAATGGGGTAGAAATGTGTTAAGCCTATTCATGGGGTGTTAAGCCTATTAATTGATTATGGAATTTGTTTTAGTGTTTAATGGATCCACAAAAGCAATTGGTTCAATTTTTAGTTGTATAGTTTTTTGAGATATAGACATTATATTGCTACTTGCAGGTTTATGCGACTACGTCTCCTATCCTCAACATTGTTATAAATGTTAATATTTTAGGTATAATTTTTTCTCTTCAAGATTCAATCAAGCAAATTCTTTGTTTATTCTCCCTCCATTACTAATATATTATCATTGTTTGACTGGCAATTAGATGCATCACTTTCAGTTTTAATATATTATCTGAAAATATATAATTGCAAATTGTTTGGTTCTATAAATTAATTTTGGATTGTTAATTAGTTAGATGATATAGAATTTTTAATTTTGATGAGACTTTAATTCTTGATGAATGATAAACTTGCATGTTTTGATGATGAGTTAGTATGAAGAATTAATCATGTAGTATCATGGAAAAACCATATGAATCTGATCACGGAGGTTTAATTGAAATAGAATGGAAATATAGATGTCTTGAATGATAGCAGGAATCAAGCTATCGAGATTGAAGAAAATCAAGTGGGTTCATCCTCCAACATAGGTATGTATCTTGGTAAATTAGTTTCATAAGTTTAGGGTAGATTTTCTAATTATACCTTAATGTGAAATCTAGGATTATTAGTATTACTAATCCATTTGGTTTTAAAAGTTAATTTTAGATTGTCGGTTAGTTAAATGATATAGAATCTTTTACTTTGATAAGACTTTAATTCTTAATGAATGATGAACTTACATGATATGATAATGAATTGGTGTGAAGGATTAACAATGAAGACATGGAATAATACTCTTATGGTGTCCTGAACGGATTCAAACTTCCAGGGTTACTAAACCATAGATTATTACTAAAGGTTGGTGTTCTGGTGATGTTATTAAAAATATCGATCAGAAAAATGGTTTATGCAATGGAACTGGGCTACAAGTTTTGTTACTAGGCAATCGTGTTATTGAGGCACAAATAATATCAGGTAGTAATATTGGCACTCCAACATTTATCCTTATATTCCACCTAATACCAACGGACAAAAGGATTCTATTTAAGTTTTAAAAAGACAGTTTCCTTTAGCAATATGTTTTGTCATGACCATAAACAAAAATCAGGGCCAGTTGCTCTGTCAGGTAGGTTTGTTTCTAAAGCAACCAGTCTTTACACATGGTCAATTTTATGTGGCGTTATTCAGAGTTAAAAGCAGAGATAGATTAAAAAAGCAGAGATAGATTAAAGCTTTTGATACTTGATAAAGATGGTAAAATTACAAACAAAACCACAAACATTATGTATAAGAAAGTATTTTCAAAATTTGAATTCTAATTGTAGTTTTATTACTTTGTCTTTGTATGCAATTAACATTCCTCATTTATGTCAATTTTATACAATTTTTTTTCAACTTTGATTTTGATATTGCTAATATGATATTTTGTGTTTTTCTACTCGTGTATTAGTGTGTGTGTGTGTATATATGGGAGGGATCAAATGAAAACCATGTTTATAATTGAAAATCGCGAAAAGCACCACTACCCAATCACATAATTTATAATTGATTTAGTAATCTAATTGTTTAAAGTATATTTAAGCAAACTTTAACCTTATTTTTCAATTTCATTATATATTTTTCATATAAACTCCAAGGAACGTTGATGATGACGAAACAACTTACATATACGTAACTTGTAGGAGCTACATGTACGTAACTATTAGTTGTACCCTTGCTAACACGTACTTACATATACATAACCCATACATGTATGTAACTCTTAGTTATACACTTTGTAACACGTACTTACATATATGTAACCCCTTGTTTTTATTTATAATATGGTTTTCAAGGGATCCCTTGTAACACCCGAAAACTTCAAAAAAAAGGAAAAGTTAAGTTAAGAAGCAAATGGGCTATTTATAAAAGCAATGGGGGTAAAAGTGTGCAAGGGCCAAATCAGCCCATAATGGGGTTTAAAAAGAAGAATGACTGCCCATACCATCTCTCCCATGCACTCAAACTTATGGCTAGTGAGAGAAACAAGCTCCCGTCCGGTTTTAGAGAAAGAAAGTGGAAGATTCTTCTAGAAGGTAAGATTTTAAGGTGTTTTCTTCTCAGATTTAGCCCGGTTTAAGCTTCTAGTCTGGTTTCTATGTGTTCCTATGTGTTTAGTTGTTTCTTTACATATGTTTAGGTGTTAGAACTCCAGGTTTTCTCTTGGGTTGAAGTAAATTGCTCGAGAGCCGGTTAAAGTGAGTTCTAGATCCCTTCTTTCATATGTTTTCTACTTGTTTGGGACTAATATTTGTGGCTAAAATGATGATTCTTGACAAATCTATGTTTTCCATGACTAAAAGTGACTTTTTTTGAAAATGTATGTATTTTTAAATATTTCTATGATATTAATGGTTGTTCATGATGTTCTAAGTATGAATATGATAGTTTTTAAGCTAAGTACACTTTTAGAAATGTTGTATGGAACTAGAACTTGCATGAGTTGGATCGTAAGCATTAAACATGTTGTCCGCTGTGGATATTGGTCATCTGCTATGGACACTTGAAATGACTAAGTGCTGTCCGCCGTGGGCGAGGACTGTCCACCGTGGGCGCGGACTGTCCCCCGTGGGCGCTTAAGCATTTAGAATGTCCGCTGTGGACACTTAAGTGTTAAGGGGTCATCAGTTGTATAACTTAGTCATCCGCTATATGCCTTAGTATGCCTTAGTCATCAGTTGTGAACTTTGGTCGTCCGCTGTGGACCTTGGTCATCCGCTGTTATCACACCCTCAAAATCCACTGGCGGGCTTCAACCACGAGACGTGTGACAAACCAGGATCTCAGACATAGTCATATGAAACGACACGATATATGTGTTTTCAAAATAAGCGTTTGACCGTAAATCAGAGTAAAACACAGTTTTAATAAAATCAATACGGAAGCGTAAACGTTTATGAAACCATGAGTAATAAATGCGCAAAACAAGGCGCCCAATGAAAGTAGTAAATGTAAATGAACTTTCTTTCAAATGATAAAGATGATGCATGAGCCTCAATTATGCAACCCCAGCCTTAAGCGTGCCTGCAACCTAAGAAGACATTCAAAAATATGTCAACACAAGGTTGGTGAGTTCATAGGTTTAAATCAGTAAATATGTTTGAACGTTTGCTTGGTAAATGTAAACAAAGGTATACCACAGGTAGCTAGCCTATATATCGAGTTACATAGCGTTTCGAACCGAAACTGACTGTTTGTGAGTTGTTATGCCTTCCGCTATGTCTTATCACAGGATAATGGCGAGTGTCTAGGTCAATTATACACCCTTTCGACCTCCAGTCGAGTTAGCACGACTAACGCGGGTGGGGTTTGTCAAACCTAGTAGTACTATTTAAAATTACCTCACTATTTCGATATTAACAGTTCTAGTGTGTAAGGACTTGTGTGATAATGTTTACACTATAGTAACAAGCGATATACCACTAATACTAAAACCAAATAAAAATAGTTTGTATGCTTGACCCCCAAAAAGGAAAGTAAGTAAAAGTAGGGTCGTGAAGAGTCACCTTAGATGCGAAGGAAAAAAACCTGAAGTGTATAAGTTGAAAGCTAATTGTTACCTAATAAATGTTGATCTATTAGTGTTTGTACATAATAAACATGATGAACCCAGTTGTATCCAAATAACGTAAACTGTTAGTGTGTTCGAGAAATGTTTGACAAGTATGATAAAGTTGACTTTTTGGCCAAAGTTGACTTTTGTTGACAAAAGCTGACCCGACTGACCCGATGACCCGTTGGTTATTCAAATAAGTAAAAGTATGTTTAGTCATGCTCAAATAGCTCAAATAATAATTCACATACAGTTTCATGTCAAAAATCTATTTTTGGAAAGTTTCTATTTTTGGAAACTATGACATCGTTACACATATGTAATCCATTTCAAGATTATAAAGCACATCACAACAAACATCAATTAAAACATCATATCATGTTATACACACATCACTACAACATTCATCACATCATATCACAAAACATTCCATAAATAACTAGCGTGATCGTACGAAACGTTGTTCACAATTCGATTATTCCCAGTTCAACCTTATGCTCTAAACATCATATAACAATTATCACATCTCAGCAAACATGCATAAATCATCATCTATAAACCAAATTACCCAAAAACTTTCCATTAATGGAAAGTACCCAAAAACAGAATCGAAATCAAAAGTTTAAAACATGAATTTTCACCCAATAGCATCAACTAACATCCTAGGACCATCAATTCAATCCAATTTCATCTAATACATACAATTTCTACAAAAGCCCCAAATTAAAGTTTCCATTATGAGTAAGTCTTGGTTTCTTATCAAAACAACACAATTTCACAAAACCAATCCGTACAAACATCATTATATTGAATACTAACATATAATCCATCATCAATTTCAATCAATTTCAAGTTTTGACTTGTTTCGATCATCTAGGGTTCATGTTCATCATGAAGATCAAAGAACATAAAATCAAATATAAAAACTTGAAATTCTTAGATGATGATCCCTAGTACGCGTTTGATGCAAGAAACGTTGAAAATCACCATCAATATGCAAGAACAAGATCAAAGAAGGTGTGCTTTGTGTGTGTGTTTTATTTGTTGTGAAAATTCTGAAGGGAAAGTGGAAGGGGACGGCCAAATGGTGATTAGGGTTAGGGGGTTGGGTTTTATCCTTTTTTTACAAGGAAGGCCCCCGTATTTTATAAAAATTGTTTTAACGTTACGCGATTGAACGTTTTCTACACCGAAACCTTCAAGTGCTCATATAATATCAAAAAACATTAATAACGTGAAATAATACTCATTTTTCTAGTTCAAAGGCATATTTATAATAATTAGGCATTAAAAGCCGAAAATGCGCGAAAACGCATAAATGCTAGAAAACTCCTAATTTTCACAACCAACCTCCAAATTTAATCACATAATCATATAACACATAATTTTACACCAATTATGATTCTTTGAAAACTATTTTGACAAATCACCAACATTTGGAGATAGATGCGCGTGCGATCCGACAATTCTCCTAATTACCGTTACATGAAAGGTTCGTGAATGTTTGTGCAATAAATGACGCATTTAAGTAAACAATATTAAATGCATGAATGTATGATTGGAAAACCATGATTGTGATGATTGAAAAGTGACCTGAAAATGCTGGGTGTCACATCATCCCCTTGTTGAAAGAAATTTCCTCCCGAAATTTAACTAACTCTGGTAAAAGAATGAAATTTTCCTGGTTGTCACATCATCCATTTGTTGAAGGAATTTCACCCTGAAATTCTAAACAGGTAAACTCTGGTCCACACTTAAATTTCAAACTAACTTTAACATTAAAGGTACAATTATGCTTAAGTGTTTTTGACCAATTGGTCCATGATTTCAACTAGTCCCTCGATGAATTGCAGCTGCGCGTTCATTTGTTTCTCATTTAAAAGAATGACGACTGTTTCATCTGACAGACATTCCTTCATGTTTAAAACATGTAGCATGTTATGTACTCCACTGAGTTCTCTAGGCACATTGAGTTGTTAATCTACTAGTCAAACCCTTTGACTATCTCAAAAGATCCAATATAGCATAGGTTAACTTCCCTCGTTTTTCCAAAACAACTTGCACCTTTCCAAGGTGATACTTTAGAAGTACCTTTATGTGGATTTGGTACTCAATGGATTTTGTTGGCATTAGCCCACGTAAATCCTTTCTTAGTCACGTGGTGCTACCCTGGGGTTACGAATTTGTACAATTTTTTTAGTCGTCAGGACCTATAAGTTGACTTTCCTTCAACTTCTGCCCAACAGATAGGTGATCGACACTTACTTCCATAGATTGTCTCAAACAGTACACCCTTGATCTTCATGTAGTAGCAGTTATTATTAGAAAACTTAATAAAGGGTGAGTGGGTTTCCACACTACTGCCGAATTCAATAACACATGCTCGCAACATGTCTTTTAGAGTCTGAGTCGTATGTTCATTCTGACTATCAGTCAGTGGATGATACGCTGTGCTCCTATCCAACCATGTTCCTAATGACGTTTGCAATGACCTTCAAAAATAAGAAATAAATCGAGTGTCACAATCAGAGATGATGCAAAACTAGCACCTTGTGTCGAGAGACTTTTTCTCTTAGATAGGTGCGAGTTAAATTCTCAATTCAATTAGCCTCTTTAATATCTAGGAAGTGTGTAGATTTTTCCAAGCGATCTACTATTACCCAAATTGTATCGCATCCACTAAGAGTTTGATGTAACTCCATAATGAAATCTATTGAAATCTACTCCCACTTCCATTCTAGAATTTGTGGTTGTTGGAGTAAACCAGATGATCCTTGATATTCCACCTTAACTTTAGAATAAGTTAAACACTTGCTTACATGCGTGGTAATATCTCCTTTCACATTCTGCAACTGATAAAAAACTTTCAAATCATGGTACATCTTACCTGAACCTCGATTAATAGGATATCGAGTTGTAAGAGTTACATTCATTTCCAGCTCTCGTAAATTCACGTACAGAAAAATCCATATTCCTTCCATGAAATAAGGAATTCCATTGGATTTTATCACTAAGTGCTTTTCTATGTATCGCATGGACTCAGCCTTTCGATTCTCATCCTTCAAAGCCTCAATTTGAGCATTACAGATATGATCAAGCACTCTAGCATGAATGGTAAGCTTTAATGCTAGCACTCGCTTTAGTTTAGGTGTTTACTTTCGACGTAGGTCATCGGCTACCATATTATCCTTTCCCGGATGTTACTTCATCACATTGTCATAGTCGTTTAACAGGTCGACCCAACGATGTTGTCTCAAGTTCAGCTCCTTCTGTTCAAAGATATACTAAAGGCTCTTGTGATCGGTATAATGACACATTTGGTACTGTACAAGTAATACCTTTATATCTTACGTGCAAATCAATGACTCTCAACTTGGAGTTGTGTACATGTAGTTCTTCTTATGAACTTTCAATTGACGGGAAGCGAATTCGATAACCTTCTCGCATTGCGTGAACACACAACCGAGACCTTTGATGGGAGCACGACAATATACTATGAAATCATCTGCTTTCCTCCGGTAGGGATAGTGTCAATACAGTACAGAACTTTTGTTTCATAACCTAATATACGGACTCTCACTTGTTACGCTAATCATATGTGGTACCTTAATGAGTTAATGTTGTAAGAGGTTGTGCAATCTATGAAAACCCTTCGATGACTCGTCGATAATAACCAGCCAACCCAAGAAACTGTTGTACCTTAGTCAGAGTCTTAGGTGTAGCCCAATTCGTGATGGCTTCTATTTTTACAGGGTCAATAAGCATTCCTTGCTCGTTGAACACATGACCTAAAATTTGAACTTCATCCTGAAGTTACACCTCAAAAACTTGGCATGCAGTTATCCTGGTTTTAGTAGTTCCAAAATCATGATCCTCTTGCCCCCCTTGTTCTTTGTATATGTTATAATGTCTTTGGAAAACATTAATAAATTTGTTTAGATAGGGTTTATGCACTAGGTTCATGAGATCCATGAAGACCTGTGTTGCGTTGGTAAACCCTCTTGGCTTAACCAGAAACTCATGGTGACCATACCAAGTTTTGAGTGTCGCCTTAGATATGTCATCCTCTCAAACCCTCAGATGATCATATTCCGACCTCAGGTCTATCTTGAGATACAAACTTGATCCTTGTAGCTGGTGAAGCAAATCATGGATGCGTGAAAGAGAATAACGGTTCTTAATTGTCACATTGATAAACTCATGGTAATCAATACCCATACAAAAGTTCTATCCTTTTTCTTAACAAATAGGACTGGAGCTCTCCATGGCGATGAGCTTGGTCGGTTGAATCCTTTATCCAACAGCTCCTGCAGTTACGTAGATAGTTATGGTAGTTCATTCGAAGCTAATCTGTAAGGTGCTCTAGCAATAGGTGTGACTCAATATGTCAAACTAATCTGAAACTTGATCTGTCTGTGTGGGGAAAATAAGGTAAAACTTCTATGAAACTTTAGGAAGGTAAAGAACGATTAGGATCTCTTCGATCTACTTTTCCTAAGTTGCTTTCTTGGCTATCGTAGCTAAAATGGCAGTATGACCCTTGCATAAGTACTTCTGGCCTTCACATAAGAAATGACATCTGAGACCGCAACACTCTTATCGCCTTAAGCAGATGAGACTTCACCACTACAAAGTGGTATGCAAACTACCTTTTTGCGATAAACAATTTCAGTTTGGTTCTTGGACAACCAATCCATGAAGACAACCACATCAAATTATCAAGCTTAATAGGGTTAAGATCTATACATGTTTTATGTCGGACAATCTTAAAGTACATCCCTTCAAAATGTGAGTTGCTTCAATTAGCTTACCATCAGCTAATTGTATGGTGTAACCAGGTTTCATTCCACTTGAAGTTATATCTAGAAGCTTACTGAATGGTAACCACATTCTGGTTGTTTCTTGCCTTGCCAGACCTAATTCGAAGGCTTGACTCTTGACACTCTATCCATCATTCATTTCCATTGTTGCTGTCCTTATTGTCATTCTTCAATTGAGGGTAATCTCACTTGATTTGCCTATCTTTGTTACATTCAGAGCAACCCTATGATGCTTCAGCTTCTATTGCTACTGGGGTTTGTTGCTGCTTCATCGTTGACTCTCCCTTAAAGTCTTTGACTACATGGTCCGTCCTACCACATCTTTGGCAACCATAATGATCACACTGGCCATGATGGTGAGTGATTTGCTCTACATGTCATCCCATTCCTACTTGCTATCAGATGAACCATCAACAATGTCATGCTTAGCTAGAGTGCTATATTCCATAACCAAATGAATGAGCTTGTGAGATAACCTCATAGCATGCTGAATGGTTATAGGATCAACGACGATGATCCTTTCTTCAATCTAAGGTGGTATCCTGTCGATTGACATCTCAGTATGCTTGTAGGTTGAAGTTACCATTACATAAAGCAACCAACTCATGAAAATGGGTCGTATATTCTTCAATATCTAACCCTACCATCTTAATGTTCCAAAATTTCTTTTCTAGCTTCTACTCTTCTTTCCCAATACAGTACTCCTCCAGATATTCCTCAAATGCAGTAACAACTATAGCTTAGGCTTCTAGCCCAGCTACTCTCAAATTTGATAGTACTAGTCTTTGCTGCATATCCTGAAGTGTAGCCTTGAATGCTCCCTCGACTATGCCATCCAGGGAATTGTGCTTGTTTGTTTTTCCTCGAATATATCAACAAAAGTATTGTGTTTTTGGCTAGTCTCCACTAAGCCTTCGTTAAGTGTTTCCACATATTCACTAATGGTGGTCTGATGCTCCGGTATCTCAATGATCTCACCGGGTGCTTCACATACATTGTGAATCTTTTGATGTAACCTTGCCACAAGGGCGGCAAATGATTTCTTAGTCAGATAAGGTGTAAGGAATGATGTAGGAGTATAATCAGTTATGTTAGCAGTAAGGAGAAAGGGTACATGCTCCTTTTGAATTCAGCTGGCAATCATATTGAACACTTCTAGTGTTGTGTATCTCTCCTGACTTGAACATTGAAAAACACTCCATGTCGTTTGAAGTTATCAGCAGGCTCCAGCCGATGCTTATTCGGCTTCGATGGTGAGACTATTAGTGTAGATGAAGAAGGTATGAGAGCGAGATCCTTAGTCTACTCGTTGATTGGGGGTGATGCTAGTCACATGAGCGGGGTAGATGATGATGCGGACATCCAATATCGTTATACGTGCTTGAAATGATATGTATGCTTGAAAATTAATAAACAGATAAGGGTATGCGCAATGGTAGTGTCTGTCTAAGGCTATAGTCTAGATGTAAATGCAATCCTAGTTCTCAATAACCAGTGGCTCTGATACCAATCTGTCACACCCTCAAAATCCATCGGCGGGGTTCTACCACAAGGTGCATGACAAACCAGGATCTCAGACACAGTCATATGAAACGACACTATATGCATTTTCAAAATAAGCATTTGACCGTAAGTCAAAGTAAAACACAGTTTTCAATGTAATCAATGTGGAAGCGTAAACGTTTGTGAAACCATGAGTAATAAATGCATAAAACAAGGCGCCCAATAAAAGTAGTAAATGTAAATGAACTTTCTTTCAAATGATAAAGATGATGCATAAGCCTCAGATATGCAACCCTAGCCTTAATCGTACCTGCAACCTGAGAAGACATGCTACAATGTGTCAACACAAGGTTGGTGAGTTCACAGGTTTAAATCAGTAAATATGTTTGAATGTTTGCTTGGTAAAAGTAAACAAAGGTATACCATAGGTAGCTAGCCTATGTATCGAGTTACATAGGGTTTCGAACCAAAGCTGACTGTTTGTGAGTTGTTATGCCTTCCGCTATGTCTTATCACATGATAATGGCGAGTGTCTAGGTCAATTATACACCCTTTTGACCTCCAGTGGAGTTAGCACGACTAACGCGGGTGGGGTTTGTCAAACCCAGTAGTACTAATCTAAATTACCTCGCTATTTTGATATTAACAGTTCACGTGTGTAAGGACTTGTGTGATAATGTTTGCAGTATAGTAACAAGCGATATACTACTAATACTAAAACCAAATAAAAATATTTTGTATGCTTCTCCCCCAAAAAGGATAGTAAGTAAAAGTGGGGCCGTGAAGACTCACCTTAGATGCGCAGGAAAAAAACCTGAAGTGTATAAGTTGAAAGCTAATTGTTACCTAATAAATGTTGATCCATTAGTGTTTGTACATAATAAACATGATGAACCCCGTTGTATCCAAATAACATAAACTGTTAGTGTGTTCGAGAAATTTTTGACAAGTTTGACAAATTTGACTTTTTGGCTAAAGTTGAATTTTGTTGACAAAAGTTGACCCGACTGACCCGATGACCTGTTGGTGATTCAAATAAGTAAAAGTATGTTTAGGCATGCTCAAATATCTCAAATAATGATTCATATACAGTTTCATATCAAATATATATTTTTGGAAAGTTTCTATTTTTAGAAACTATGACATCGTTACACATATGTAATCCATTTCAAGATTATAAAGCACATCACAACAAACATCAATTACGCCATCATATCATGTTATACACACATCACATACAACATTCATCACATCATATCACAAAACATTCCATAAATAACAAGCATGATCGTACGAAACGTTGTTCACAATTCGATTATTCCCAGTTCAACCTTATGCTCTAAACATTATATAACAGTTATCACATCTCATCAAACATGCATAAATTATCATCTATAAACCAAATTACCCAAAAACTTTCCATTAATGGAAAGTACCCAAAAACATAATCGAAATCAAAAGTTTAAAACATGAATTTTCACCTAATAGCATCAACTAACATCCTAGGACCATCAATTCAATCCAATTTCATCTAATTCATACAATTTCTACAAAAGGCCTAAATCAAAGTTTCCATTATGAGTAAGTCTTGGTTTCTTATCAAAACAACACAATTTCACAAAACTAATCCGTACAAACATCATTATATTGAACACTAACATATAATCCATCATCAGTTTCAATCAATTTCAAATTTTGACTTGTTTCTATCATCTATGGTTCATGTTCATCATGAAGATCAAAGAACATAAAATCAAACATAAAAACTTACTTGAAATGCTTAGATGATGATCCTTAGTACGTGTTTGATGCAAGAAACGTTGAAAATAACCATCAATATGCATGAACAAGATAAAAGAAGGTGTGCTTTGTGTGTGTGTTTGATTTGTTGTGAAAATTATAAAGGGAAGGGGAAGGGGATGGCCAAATGGTGATTAGGGTTGGGGGGTTGGGTTTTATACTTTTTTTTACAAGAAAGGCCTCCGTCTTTTATAAAAATTGTTTTAACGCTATGTGATTGAACGTTTTCTACTTCGAAACCTTCAAATGTTCATATAATATCAAACAAACATTAATAACATGAAATAATATTCATTTTGCTAGTTCAAAGGCATATTTATAATAATTAGGCATTAAAAGCCGAAAATGCGCGAAAACACATAAATGCCAGAAAACTTCCAATTTTCACAACCAACCTACACATTTAATCACATAATCATATAACACATAATTTCACACCAATTATGATTCTTTGAAAACTATTTTGACAAATCACCAACATTTGGAGATAGATGCGCGTGCGATCCGACAATTCTCCTAATTACCGTTACATGAAAGGTTCGTGAATGTTTGTGCAATAAATGATGTATTTTAGTAAACAATATTAAATGCATGAAGGTAAGATTGGAAAACCATGATTGCGATGATCGGAAAGTGACCTAAAAATGGCAGGTGTCACAGTTGTGGACTTTGGTCGTCCGCTGTGGACCTTGGTCATCCGCTATGGACTTTGGTCGTCCGCTATGGACTTTGGCTATCCATTATGGACACTTAGTATTTAAGTCATCCACTATAAACCTTACGCATGCGCTGTGAGCACTTAGGATTTTTCTAAATTTTGAAGACGGGATTTAAGTGATTAGTACTTATGTTTCATTGGAGAATATGATTATTTATATTTTCTTGTTAGGTTATGGTCTTTTTATGTGTTGCTATTATGAATAATTATTATATTTCATGTTATGTGATTATAAAGGTAATGGATATCTTAAAAGTAATATTAATAATCAAGTGGATATAAAGGAATAAAATAAGGCAGTGGAACTTAATGAATATTACCCCCCGGGCCCTTATGATGAATGAAAAGCCTTGCAAGCAAATTGAATGGAGGTGCATAACCATGTTGTCATTAGTTCAACTGATATGCGACTGTTTCAGCCCATGAGGATGCACATCTGGGGTCTAATCCTTATGATTGAATAATGAATGAATGAATGGGACCTGTATTCAATCATAACCAGCATGGTTATGCACTTTCGGCTTTAAATAGAATAATAATATTTATAAATTTTATTATTTTATTATTATTATTATTATATATTATTATTATTATTATTATTATTATTATTATTATTATTATTATTATTATTATCATAATTATTATAAAAGTATTTAGTAATTATATAGTTAAGTATTTAAATATAATAATAGTTATTTATAAATTTTATTATTATTATTATTTATTATTATTATATTATTATTATTATTATTATTATTATTATTATTATATTATTATTATTATTATAAAGGTATTTAGTTAAGTATTTAAAAAAGATAATACTTATTTATAAATTTATATGTTAATTTAAAATATTAAAAGTTATATAATATTTAATGTAGTGAATTAAATAATCTTACAATATTAAATAATGTATTAATTACAAGAAGTTTATTAATAAGGGGTAAAATAAAAATGATTTCCATGAACACTTGTACATAATGTTTAAAAAGTTGTATTAGGTGTTTTACTTTTATTTGTAAAATTTCATTTATATCATAAGGTTTAGTTATATAGTAGTATAGTGGATACCTATGCTTCACCGCGGTTTGATTTTAAATGTATATGTGAACGTAGTGATGATAGTTTTTAGGATTATCATGACTTTAGTGAGTTCAATGATATAAGTGCTCGGATTCTCATGAATATCCACAGATGCTTTAATGATTCGTTATTATATCGTCATGATACTATTATTGAACATATGATATTTAATAAATCGTGGATATAAAGTAAAACAAATACGATAAAAGTATTTAAGTAAAAACTATTATAAAATATAGAACATTGTATCATGATTAATGATATGTTATTATTAGATTGTTACAGATATAATAACATGACAAAAACACAGTATTAAATTTTAATATAATATTATTGTTGTTGTTAACCTTTTAATAAAAATAATCATTACTATTAATATTATTATATTTTTTTATTATATTTTTTAGACATATTAAATAATATGTCATTTACTAACAAATTTAGTCGTAAATACTAAAGTTATCGACTACGCAAAATACCACTAAAAATATAACTATTAGTTATTATAAATATTAGTTTTATAGTTAATTATTTAAATAGTATTTAACAGATTTAAATATCATTTTCAAGTATTATAAATAATATAATATTAATGTATTGATCAAATAATATCATATCATTAAATAATGTATTAATAATGTGTATTAAATAGTGTATTAATTAAAATAGTTTATTAAATAGGGGTAAAAATGAAACTATTGAGTACGACACTTGTACTCTATGCTTAAAATATTGTATTAGGCGTCTTACAACTTGAGTAAAATTACTATCTTGTCCTCCTAAAATGTATTATATAGTGTATATACATATACATACATACATATATATATATATATATATATATATATATATATATATATATATATGGGAGGGATGTAAGGCCCCGATCCCGGGAACCTCACAGTTGATCATTCATAGCACATTGCATGATAAAATATATTGAAATAAGGAAACTTTGCAGCGGAATAGTTAAACAAAAATAATTTCATGCATTAATAATAATTTTTGTCAAGAAATACATCGTTGTTACAAGTTAAAAAAAAAAAACATTTCTATTGTATTACAAGACAAAAACTTCATTTCTGCATAAACACGGATTCCAAGTCTTTATTTGCCAAGTAGCTCCAATCTTGTGTCTCATTACCTGCCAACTGATATGCATAAAAAGTCAACTGATATGAATGAATGGATATCTCATTACCTGCATAACCAGCATGTCCACCCCATGCTCCACCTCTAGAAGCCTTAGATGATCTCCCTTCGGCCATCCTCTAAATAATATAAGATTCAAACACCAAAATGGTCATTCAAGGTAATAGCTCAGTTTATGTCAAGTATAGTATGTCCCTAATTACAGTGGCCAGTTATGATTAGCCACTTACTTTACTCTTCATCCCCGAGCATTTCCTATCCTGACTACATTAGTATTCAAATCTACTAAAGGCACATAAATCAAATATCACACACACAAAACATCGGTTACATTAAGAAAAGAAATACCTGATGGCACGTAGCTACTCGGGCTGGCATCCCTCCATTCGTCCCATTCTCAGTTTAAGTTTAGGTTTTGAAAATATTTATCTATTTCTCTTAAACTTTGGCTCTGATACCAACTTGTAAGGCCCTATTCCCGGAGACGTCACAGTTGGTCAATCATAGCAAAATATATGTAAAAACATTATATAGTGTACGAATTAATACAGCGGAGTCAATATCAAAAGCCACCCATTCATTAATAAAGATTGTTGCTAAGTAATACATTGTTGATTATTATCAGTTACAAAAGCCCATATTATTTGCATTACAAAACAACAATTACATTAACGATCAACGGATGTCAGTCTAGCCCTGACGAGTAGCCTCCCCATGTGCCATCCTCAGCAAATTTACCTGCCAACTGAAAATACATAAAAGTCAGCACTGCTGAGTGAGCTCTAGTTTAAAAATAACATTAAAATACCTTGTAAGATTTGCATATGAAAATACCCTTTTAAAATAATATTCATTTCTTTCGTACGTGATCACACATCATACATACAGTTAGATAACATCCATTATCTTCTTTTACCATTTCCATCATCATTTATTTCGAACTTTTATTTTAATCTTTCACTTAATCCAGACCAATGTGCTATGCCCCCAATAATGCGTATAAAACTGATACTGGGCCGAGGTCTACAAATAGACCCCAAACTGGTGCACGAAGCTGACTCCAGTACCGGGGCAGCAACAAAGGTCCCCTCAATCTCAAAGATTGACCCTGTGTGCATCCAACGGGTTAGCTAAACCGCACACAGTTGAGCTAACAACCTAATGGTTGTGGACCTCATGTGAATTTGCTTGCAAGACTTTCTTTCATTCTTTATGTTCACTTTTCATTATCATTGATCTTTCCACTTTCTTTAATGATAATATTTTATGGATATGGATAAAATCACACCACGTAATGTCACATAATAGTATAATAATAAGGAACACAAGAACGGCACAAAACATAAATAAAATAATCACATAATAACACCAAGTCAAACCAGGGCCAAACACTAAAATTCTGATTTCCCAAAATTCCAGAAAATTTTCTAAGTGTTTAGGCGCATGGGCACTAAGCAGGCGCATGAGCCCTGCTTAGGCGCATTAACACTATTCGGGCGCATGAATCCTACACTTAGGTATTTTAGCTTACATTTCTAGGTGTATGAACTGTTCAGGCACATGACTAGCACTTAGGCACCTGAACAAAAGGGTTGGGCGCATGGACACTATTGGGGCACATGAGCCCTACTTAAAATTTTTCTAAGGCAAAATTCCAGGCGCATGGGCCCTGTTTGGGCGCATGACCTGTACTTAGGCATTTCTAAGCCTAAACCTCAGGCGCATGGGCCCTGTTTGGGCGCTTGACCTGTACTTAGGCATTTCTAAGCCTAAACCTCAGGCGCATGGGCCCTGTTTGGGCACATGACCACCTGTTATGTATTTTTTTTTCAGAATCTAAACTATCCCAGATCTGCATTTGCACCTGTTCTAAGCATAAACTTAACATTCTAAGCAACCACAACACATAAACAAGCATATAACATAAGCATATACATATAAACATACGGTTACAAGAAATCCATTGTGAATACTTTTTTAAATGCATTTTCAGCCCCAAACTTGTTTAAAACACATATAAATGAGGTCTAGAACTCACCTATTGCAGCAAAGAAGCAAAACTCCACCAAACTTGCTTGCACAAGAGTTCAAACACCTAGAACAAGCATAAAAACAAACCCCAAACACAAAGAGCACTTAAATATCAATTATAAGGATGAAAATCCCAAAAAACCCGAACCAATTAACGCAAAAAACACTCTCCTAAGAAGATTTCAGCCCTTCTTCTCTTCACAACCGAGAAAAAAACTCAAGTTTTTCAGTTCTTTTCTCCTTTGTTTAGTCGAACAACAGCAACAGCAGGGAAGATATGGGCAGCCATGCCCAAATAAAGCTCACCTTTTTTAATTTTTGTACTATTTACATAAAGCACCCTCAACTTTGGCTTCTTTTAGTTTTCTTCAAAATACTTTTCTTTTCTTTCTTTTATGTGTCAAAATTTCGAGTGTTACATGTTTAAAGAGAGAGAAAGATAGTGGCCGGTTATGTGGGTCGTGAGACAATGGTCCTTTGCCGTTGGGTTTCCTCGGCGGCGATCTATCTTCCTCTTTTGGTTTTAGGGTTCTTGATTTGACCAATATGTTTCTCAATCTGTTTATGTGGATCGATGATAGTTCATGGCCTGAGATCTATTTGATGATGGTGTTGGATTATGTACGGGTTCGATGACTTCACGTTGCCAACTGAGCTATGACCCGTAAGAGTTACACCTTGGGCAACGGACATTATAAAGTCCACTTAATTTGATTAACTGGTGATTACGAACCATATCGGGTATTTTATAATTAATACTAATTTTTATTTATCAATAAATGTTTTATTAAAAACGTTGTTGTTTCGGGTTTTTGTTATCTCATGGGTCAATATTAATCTATCCGGGCCCGAGGCCCGCGAGCAGACTAAAGTTAATTAATACATTTAATTAGGTTTAAAACCTAATTAATTAATATACTTATATATGTATGGATTAAAAAGAAAGGGAATGACTTTTTGTTGGATCCACCGACGGCAACAACTTTTTGAACAAATTGTATTTTAATTTGTTCTTTGACTTGCGCATCATCGCATAAAAAAAGAAACCCACGGCTGCGGCTCCTCTTCTTGCCGGCAACAACCGTGAACCGGCACACACCTGCTTTTGTTTTTGTTGCGTGGCTGCATTCCGGTGAGCAACATCAAGACCCGAGAACCACACGTCTTGTTTTTACGTTCCCGTTCGATTTGTTCAAGCTAGCACCTAATCGTTGACCCTTGGCATCTCAAACGGTTATTTATTAACCATGTATATTATATCTCATCAGTAGGTTTATAATGTTCTGAATTTGCATTGTTTGTAACCAGATCCTATAAGGTTCACTTTTGGTATTTAATTCTTACTCCGTTGCGTTAACTGTTATTAATCCGATTAATATTTATCAAAACCTGTTTTGATAAATTAACCTAACCAAGATACCTCTGAACCCCAACAGTGGTATCAGAGCCATGCTTACAACATGCAAATTAGATCCGGTCTATTAACCAATTATAGATCAGAAACTTTAAAATTGTTTAAAGTTTTTGATTTATATTATTTGGGGCAACTTAATTATTTTGGTTAAATATTTATTAACCAAAGATTGCCCGTATTATTTTGATTGTATTTTAATATGTAAATCTGGCTGGACCGTATGGTTGAATGGTTGTGTTGTGATGTAGTTTTGTTAGTTTTTTTTGGTTTTATGGTTTTGTCCCATTTGATGGCTCAAAGTTGTAATAGATTTGGGTTTTCTTTTATTTTGTATCTCTTTTTTAACTATTGTAATATTTGAAGACCCGAAGCCAAAACAAGAGACAAGACGAATCAAGGAGTCAGTGGGAGCCCTCAAGACAACTAAATGCACTTAGGTCCATCCTTGTGCTTGTTTTGTGTTTTGACCCTGTGATCCGGTTTGATCTAGCTACTTGGCTCTAGTGAGATCAAACAATCATAGCATTAGATTTACATATTACTTTGCTATTATGGTTGTTTTATTTTATAATTATTATAACTTCCAACATAATATCAAACTAATTAAAAACATTTTTCATAATCAAAATAAATAACAAGTTTTAAACTTATTTTTTATAACTTGTTAAAATATTAAAACAAATTGTTTGTTTTAAAAGGAATAACCGGATAAGTCTTCACATTCAAAATTAGTTTGAATTTCAAAACCTAAAACTTGATAATTTTAAATTAAAATTAATTATCCTTTTAAAAGGATAACTAAATAAGTTTTCAAGTTTAAAATTAGTTTAAATTTCAAACTTAATACTTGGTAATTTAAAATTATCAACTTAAAATCGGGTTGTCCATCTCGCGATAAATCTAGTTTTAATAAGGTATTAAAATCGGGTGTCCCGACAGATGAAAGGGTTCGTCATTTATTATCACGACTAAATATTGTAAAACAGTTTTTACAACACATGTATGACTTTATTACGTTGTGTTTGACCCTATTCGGTAAACACTAAAACTGGATCCCATAGATAAAAACCATAGTCTATGCCACCCTACTATAAGGAACACTTGGAACTCAAGCGAAACATTAGTGTTTGGAGTCACAGCACCGCACTTGATATGTAGTTTATTCTTCCAAGGTGCAAAGGTTTCGTTGACACATGCGGCCCTTTCACATGTACCTGTTTTAGGATGACTATTACTTTTCTCTCTTGTTACGTGCCACAGCTGTCTAGAGAGGAAAATGGGCATAGATGAGGCTAAACGTATCAATGCATTGAAAAATGTTGTCGTTATGGCCTCATACCCGAGAGTTGTGACATTTTCACAATTGACAAGCGTTTTCAATCTGCCTTATCTCTTGCTAATGTTGCGTGCCCCAGCTGCCTTTAGTAACTGACCAAGCCAGATTCTCATTCCTTATTCAAAATTACCGTAAATGGGTCATTAATTAAAATAATAAAATAATACATCAAAAATACTAATTATTATATTTTTGCTTATTTTAACAGATGTCTCCAGAAACAATAACTCCTTCATTCTCAAGTCTATTCTTGAGAAAGAGAAACTTGATAACACCAACTTTCTTGCATGGCACCACAATCTAAGAATTGTTCTCAAGATAGTGAAAAGCTCTAAGTTTTAGATAGCACTATTCCCAACGAGCCTGAAAATAATACGGCCGCTGCCCGTAGAACTTAGGAAAAATTTAAGGAGGATGCCGATGAGGTAGCCTACCTTATGCTAGCCACCATGTCCCCTGATCTCAAGAAGAACATGGAGGACATGGCTGCATTTGACATGATTGAGCACTTAAGGGTATGTTTTAGAAACAGGCCCGACAAGAGCGCTACGATACCATAAAGCAACTTATATCCTGCAAAATGTAAGAAGGCTCTCCTGTTAGTGTCCATGTACTTAAAATGAAAGGGTACATCAACCAAATGGCCAAACTTGGTTATCCTATGCAGGATGAAATGGCAATAGACTTCATCTTGAACTCCTTGCCTAGTTCTTACGACCAGTTTGTAATGAACTTTAATATGAATGCATGTCTTAAGAGTGTAGCTGAACGATATGCTCAAAACTGCTGAGCAAAATATACCAGGTAAAGCCAGTCAATGTTGATGGTCCTATCTACTGGTCTTAGGAAGCCAAACCCCAGAAGAAGGCTTATAACAGCAAGGGTAAAGGTAAAGTTATTATTGCCAAGCTTGCCACCAACAACAAACAGATGGTTAAAAACAAAGCAGCACCCCCTCTAGAGGAGCGCCACTGCTTTGAATGCAATAAGATGGGGCACTGGAGACTTAACTGTCCTGACTATCTAGCTAACCTGAAGGCGAAAAAGGCCAATGGTGAAGGCTCTTCTTCAGGTATTCTGATTTGTGTTATTGAACTTTTCACTGTTTCTAGCAACACATGGGTATTTGATACTGGATATGGTTACCACATCATTAATGTCTTGTAGGAGCCTGAAAAGTGGAAGAAACTGAAACAAGGCGACATGGAGCTCATTATTGGTGATGGGAAAAGAGTACCACTTCTTGCAACAGGAACATATTATCTTTCTTGTCCATCTAGCCTTGTAATTACTTTAGATAATGTTTGTTTGCTCCTAGTTTGACTAGAAACATTATTTCAGTTTCTTTATTGTTTGAACAACAATTCAAGTACGTTTTAATGATTCTTTTATTTCTGCCTACTTGAATGATGTCTTTTATTTTGAGGCTAAACCTCAAAGTGGTATTTATGAGATTGATATTCAAACAAAGAATAACATATATAATCATACTAAACGTATCAAATCCGGAATTAACGATACATTTCTATGGCATGTAGACTTGCCCACATAAGCAAGGCTTGTGTGAAAAGGCTTCAGTCTGAAGGGATTCTTGAATCCATAGGACATCTATCTTTTGATAAATGTGAATCTTGCTTAGCTAGCAAACTCGCAAAGGATCCTTTCACCCATGTTGGTGAACGGGCCAAGGATCTGTTAGCACTTATACATTCTGATGTATGTTGTACCATCCGAAAACTTGGTCAAATAAAAAGAAAAGAAAGTATTTTGGAGGAAAATTAAAAGAAGGCAACGATGAGGGGTGCAATGTGTAAATGGTACACCAAAGTCAAAATGAACTTTATATGGGCATGGCCGCCCATAACATTCTATTGTTGCTGTTGTTCGACCGAAAAGAAGAAGAAAGAAAGCTGCAGACCAGCTCTCTTGGTTCCAAGAAGGAAACAGAACTGAAATCTTGAAGGTTAGTGTGTTTACATGTTAATTGGTTCGGTTTCTTTGTGGTTTCACCCTTAGAAACCGATTATTAAGTGTTTTTTGGTGTTTTGGTGCTTGTTTGTGCTTGTTTTAGGTGTTTGAACTCGTGTACAAGCAGGTTCGGAGGAGTTTTGCTTGTTTGCTACACTAGGTGAGTTCTAGACCCCGATTTACATGTGTTTTAAACTAACTTTGGGGCTGAAAATGCATTTTAAAGGATTTTCAAACTTGTACTTATGTACCCGTATGTTGTGTATGTTTATGCTTGTTTATGTGTTGTGGTTGCTTAGAATGTTAAGTTTCTGCTTAGAACAGGTGCAAATGCAGATCTGGGTTAGTTTTGATTCTGAAAAATGTATAACAGGTGGTCATGCGCCCAAACAGGGCCCATGCGCATAGAAATTTGCTTTAGAAAATCCTAAGTGGGGGTTCATGCGCCCCAATAGTACCCATGCGCCCAAAACTTTTGCCTGATAAGCTAAGTATAACCTCATGCGCCCGAACAGTGTCATGCGCCCGAATGTCTTTCACCGGTGTTAAGTGTATGCTCATGCGCTTGAACAGTTAATGCGCCCAGAATGTAAGCTAAAATGCTTGTGTAGAGTTTATGCGCGTGAATAGTGTTAATGCGCCTAAGCAGGGCTCATGCACCTGCATAGTGCCCATACGCCTAAACACTTAGAAAATTTTCTGGAATTTTTGGGAAAATCAGAATTTTAGGGTTGACCTTGGTTTGACTCGATGCTATTATCTGATTATTTTATTCCTGTTCGGGCTGTTCTTGTGTTCCTATTTATTATTATATTACGTGACTTTACGTGGTGTGATTTTACCCTTATCCGTAGAGTATTATCTTTAATAAAGTGGAAAGACTAATGAAAGTGGAACATAAAGAACGTAGAAAGTCTTGCAAACAAATTCACATAAGGTTCATAACCACTAGGTTGTTAGCTCAACTGTGTGCGTTTTAGCTAACCCGTTAGATGCACACAGGGTCAATCGTTGAGATTGAGGCGACCATTGTTGTTGCCTCGGTACTGAGTCTGCTATGTGCACCACGGATGGGGTCTATTATTAGACTTCAACCCAGTACCAGGTTTATGCGCATTAATTGGGGGTATAGCACCTTGGTCCATATCGAAGTGAAAGATTAAAAGTAAAAGTTCAAGTGAACGACCATGGAAATGGTGAAGAAAGATATTAACGTTGATAATGAATAATATTTGAATGTATGTATGACGTATAATCTCATACAAAGAGTAAACAGTATTTTAAGGAGTGTTTTCCTATACAAAACTCATAATGTATTTTCACCATTTTAAAACTAGAACTCACTCAGTAACGCTGACTTTTTATATTTTCAGTTGGCAGTAATTTTACTGAGGATGGCACACGGGGAGGCTACTTGTCAGGGCAGGACTGGCATCCATTCATGATTAATAACATTATTGTTTTGTAATGCATTCTAATGATCTTTTGTAACTGATAACAAACACACATGTATTACTTGGCAACAGAATTTATTAATTATGAATGGCTTTTGATGTTAATTCCGCTGCCATGCTTTAAGAATTATGTAATGTTTTATTTAATTTATTTGTGATTGACCAACTGTGAGGTCTCCGGGAATGGGGCCTTACATATGTGGTCCTTTCAGAACCATGTCTAGAAAACATGAAAGGTACTTTATTACGTTTATTGACGATTATAGTCGATACGCCTATGTCTACCTGATGAAGCATAGACATGAAACATTTGAAAAGTTCAAAGAGTTTCAGAACAAAGTAGAAAACCAACTTGGTAGAATATCAAGGTACTTCGATCAGATCGAGGTGGAGAATACCTAAGCCAAGAGTTCACTAATCATCTAAAGGAACACGAAATTGTTTCACAGTTCACTCCACCCAGCACACCCCAACTTAATGGTGTGAGTGAAAGGAGAAATCTAACCCTACTTAATATGGTTCGATCAATGATGTGTAGAACTAACTTACCTCACTCCTTTTGGAGTTATGCTCTTATGACCGCTTCCCGCCTTGTCAATCTGGCACCGATTAAGAAGGTAGACAAAACTCCATATGAGATATGGCATGGGTCTAAACCCAATTTGTCTTACCTTAGAGTATGGGTATGTTATGCTTATGTCACTAACAAGTCTGATGACAAGCTAGATCCTCGAGGCGAAAAAGTTTATTTTCATCGGATACTATAACAGAAGCGATTACTTCTACCATCCTGATGCAAAATGATTTCCATCAAAAGGAAGGCACATTCCTCTAGAAAGAGTTTCTTGATCGAGGAAGAACTGGAAGTAATATTGTGGATCTTGAAGAATTCGAGACCCACAAACAAACACTGATGTAGTTGGTGCGTCTGAACAACAAGAAATGTTGCTGATTCAGACATAAACACAAGTGTACGCATAAGTAGCCGAACTCGCAAAGAACCTGACAAATATCTTTGGAATCTAGAGGTCCCCGAGGTTCTGGTAGTCGCTGATTCTGGTGATGAACCCACTAACTACAAATTTGCTATCTCAGATCCGGAATCTGTGAAATGGCTAGATGCCATGAACGTCGGATGCAATTCATGTGATAATCAAGTCTGGGACTTGGTTGAGCTACCCCCCGGTTCACGGGCAGTAGGGAGCAAGTGGCTTTTCAAGAGAAAAACTGACATATATGGAAATGTACACACCTATAATGCATGGCTTGTTGCAAAAGGTTACACTCAAACTCAAGGTGTTGACTATGATGAAACTTTTTCACCCTTGCTATGATCAAATCGATCAGGATATTGCTTGCCATAGCCGCGTATTATGATTATGAGATATTGGCAAATGGATGTCAAAACCGATTTTCTAAATGGACATCTCTCTGAAGATTTCTATATGGTTCAGTCTGATGGTTTTGTTGATCTACAATATCCAAATAAGGTGTGCAAACTAAATAAGTGTATTTATGGACTTAAACAGGAATCTCATAGCTCGAATCTTCATTTTGATTAGAGAATCGTAGAATTCAGTTTTTTCAAAAGTGAAGATGAGCCTTGTGTTTACAGAAAGACTAGTGGGAGCACTATATCATTCCTCATTTTGTATGTGGATGATATACTGATCATTGGAAACAATATCCTATGCTTAACGAAGTTAAAAACTTGTTGGGAGCTTGTTTCGTAATGAAAGATCTTGGAGAAGCTCACATTCTAGGAATCAAGATCTATAGGGATAGATCTAAGCGCTTCTAGGCTTAGTCAAAGCACATACTAGACAAATGAAGACACGGTTTTAAGATGGAAACTCCAAGAAAGGAGGTGTTCTAATGACTAAAGGTACCGTGTTAAACAATTTCAATCTCCTTCAACGTACATTGATATTAAGCGAATGCAAAAGGTTCCATATGCTTTAGTGATTGGTTCTATCATTATGCTATGTTGTGTACTAGACCTGATGTCTCGTATGCTTTAAGCATTACTAGTCATTATCAGCAGAACCCTGACTTTGCCCATTGGACTGCAGTTAAGAACATTTTGAAATACTTGAGAAGGACTAAAGACATGTTCTTAGTATTTGGAGGAGTTGAAGAACAGCTCACTATAAGATGTTACACTGATGCTGGTTTTCAAACTAACTGAGATGACTCTCGCTCATAATCTGGTTTCGTATTCACACTCAATTGTGGAGCCATCTCTTAGAAAAGTTCCAAGCAAAGTGTGGTGGCAGATTCTACCACTGAATCTGAATATATTGCAACATCAGATGCTGCAAAGGAAGCTTCTTGGATGAAGAAGTTCATAGTCGATCTCGATGTGGTTCCAAGTATTCAGCACCCAATCGAGATTTATGTGATAACATTCGTGCCATTGCTCAAGCCAAAGAGCCCAGATCTCATCACAGGGCTAAGCATATTTAGAGGAAGTTTCATTATATACGGGACATAGTGAAACAGGGAGACATCATGATAAGCAAAATAGACACAGATCAAAACCTACCAGACCCGTTTACTAAGCCCATGACTCAGGACAAGCATGATCAGCATAGGGAAACGATCGGCTTAGATTAGCTAGTGATACATTTTGATTTAGTATTGGATGTACAAACTTTTAACAATTATACTTTTGAATTCATTTTCATTTACTGATTTAAGTGCAATTATGAATCTTATAACTGTGTTTGATTTTAATACGTTTAATCCATGAATATTGTATTCTAAACTATCCGTAGTCCGTCAGACTTGTGGGAACAATTCTGAATTAAGACTATTCTGAATTTAGACTCAAGAGTTGACATCTACATTCACGACCTCATTATGAATGACGTTGGATCTAACTCACACACAAACCATCTTTATTATAAGATGCTTTGATACTGGTATACTCATTTTGTATCCTCTGACTTGAGATGCATACTAGAACTTCCGTTTACCCAGGATTATTCCTTGATCATGTCAACCGCTGTCACGTAACTGCCAGTTATAAAGGCTTTGGTTGGGAATAATTCTGAAGTTCAGTGGGAGTTGTATTTAGTCAATAAGGGATTCTCTACTCTTATATTATATGTAACAGTTAGACATCGTGGCGCCCTCGTTGATTCAAACTGGTGAAGTGTGAGGCCTCACCCAAACTGATGGAAAGTTTGATTGACCATTTTGAATTTGGATAGAGAACAATAATGATTGAGCTTCATATGAGATCAATGTTAATGACTCAATTGATGTCTTTTACAGAAAGGATAAATGACTATGATTACCATAAGTATATTATCTTGTTATAGTAAGGTGTAATTAAAACAAGATCTTTTGGTTAATGACTTTAAAGTGTCATATCTTGTTGGGGGCAACCATGTACAGCTAGAGCGCCACTGACTGTCTACGTTAAGATTTAATCGAATACCGTCCAAGTGGGAGTTTGTTGGATTATGTACGGTTTGATGACTTCACGTTGCAAACTGAGCTATGACCTGTAAGGGTTACACCTTGGGCAACAAACATTATAAAGTCCACTTAATTTGATTAATTGGTGATTACGAACCATATCGGGTATTTGATAATTAATACTAATTAATAGTTATCAATAATGTTCAATTAAAAACGTCGTGGTTTCGGGTTTCGATTATCTCATGGGTCAATATTAATCTATCCGGGCCCGAGGCCCGGGAGCAGATTAAAGTTAATTAATACATTTAATTAGGTTTAAAACCAAATTAATTAATATACTTATATATGTATGGATTAAAAAGAAGGGAATGACTTTTGTTGGATCCACCGATGGCAGCAACTTTTTGAACAATTGTATTTCAATTTGTTCTTTGACTTGCGCACCATCGCATAAAAAAGAAACCCACGCCTACCACTCCTCTTCTTTGCTGGCAACAACCTTGAACCGCCACACACCTACTTTTGTTTTTGTTGCGAGGCTGCATTCCGGTGAGCAATGATGTCTGTCATTGGTGACATGCAAAAACCAAAATAAACTATAGCTAGGATAAGTCAGGAATCGAACCAGAGGAGGATTGTGGAAAGTGTTGTTATGAAAAGTAGTCTTTAATGATTACTGAAATGGAAAATCTATTTGTTTGTTTGGTTGATTAAATAGAAATTACTAAAAACAAAGTTGTAATCAATGGGAGAAACAAAGGTTCCTCCGGATTTTCGATTCTTAGTTAAACCCTAATGATATGATTAATAAAACACTTACATAGACATAAGTGTTGACCTAATTACTGATTGTGACATCCACAGACTAAGTACTCTGATTAGTAAATAATGAGAGGTTATCAAATGAATATCAATTACAGTTACCAACCCTAATCCCCATTCAAATATATCCCAATTACTAGAACTCTCAGGAATTGAATGAATAAAAATTAGAATTCAATAAAAGTTAATCAGTTACAATCAGATAATCAAATCAAGCGGTGAAAAGCATCGAATGCTTAGATCACCGAGTTCATAACAATCAAACACATCAAAGTTGTTTAACTTACAAGAACCCTCCACCCGGAGGAAACCTAAGGAGTTTAGCCGCTCATCGTAAACATGGAATCGACAAAACTTGGATTGAAGATGAACACATGATCGAATTTATGATCAGGTGTGAAATCGTGATGATTTGTGGTGAATAACCTTGACTTCGTGCCCAAACTATGCTCCCTCGTTCGTCTGAGAATGAATCCCCCCTTCATAATGCAAAACAAAACCCTAATATCCCCAGCATACAACTAGCGCATTATTTTTCGTCAACAGAACCATAAGCTGCGGTTAGGTAACCGTAAGCTATGGTTCCCACCTCTGAACAAAATATTTTTAGAACCTCTCAACCGTAACCTATGGTTGATGAACCGTAGGCTATGGTCGCGTTCCTGTCTTCAATATTTCAACTCTCAATTAACTTTCACAAATGACTAACAAGTCCCTCAACTTTGTTCCTTCTTATTTCTCACATATTCAACTATAATCAACTTTCCATTAACTGCCAAACGGCCCCTGGACTTCACTCTTTTTGGTGCCTTACACTCTCACATGATTTCATCAACCGAACGCGTACCGAACCGCTCCAAAAGCTGCAAATACTATTCCAGCGCATTCCGCTCCATCTCTAACCATCGTAACTTCCCCGGTTTACACGTTAACCTGCAAAACACAAATAACTCATAGTTAACTCATTCAAGGCAAGTAAACACATAAAACACGCATAAAACTCACAATTAACGCATATAAAGTTCGGGTTTCACCCTCTCCATCACATTCCCACACTTACCTTGATTGTCCTCAAGCAAACCAATTAGAACTACTCACCACAGTAACAATACCTCGAAATCCCTCAACCGATAACAGTCTAAGTCCCAAGTCATACCCATCCCATAGACTAACACAATCGAGATTGACAGTCTAACAACATTTGATGCAATTTCAAACTCAAGACTTGTTTATCTAAAACTAACATGTTTATGATTCAGACACTTGCTACACGCCCCTCACAATATACTCTCCTCTCGGGTTAATCTCTGAACTAGCTTGCAATGTGCTAGTATATTTAACACTCAAGACCACATATGAAATTCCGCAATCATAAACTTGTATAACAATCAAACCTCCATCGTAACACATAACATGGCACATATCAAAAGGACTTTCGGCAGCTAAAGGTAGGATTTTTATTTTTATTTTTTTTAGGTTTTTTATTTTTATTTTTTTTTTGCGTGGCTAACAAATAAACGACCAAACCGTGATAACTTATTTGCACAATAACGACTCAACTTTTGGGTTGGTTTCTACCCAAGATGGCTTAAACTATATACAAACGAATTCTCTTTTTTGTTTTTTTCTCTTCTTTTTCTCCTTTTTTTTAATAATAACTTGTCATTCACGGTTGGTAACAACCCACTTTACTTTGGTGGACAAATGAAAGGTGAATATAGGCTCAATAGGGCTACTTAGGTGGTTATTGGGTAACACATAAACAGAAATCCTAATTCCTTTATCGTCTACGTGCACATGTCACATCCACAATCTCAGAATGCATCAAATTACACAAGTTCTAACACAGAATAACATACGGCCTGCACTCAACAAACAAATTTTTCAAGGTAAATCATTCTATCAGGCTCAAGATCTCACCAAGACAAGGTATAGCGGTTACCGACATGTAGCATATGCAATCTCAAACATGTTCCTCCTAGATAGACATCTCTTCTCAATTCTTTTCCCTAAAAACTGTCAGACCTACTCTCATAAAACGTAAAGGGACAACCATGACAAGGGACTATGTTAGTTACTACTGGCGAGAAACCCATTAGCGATTGAAACCTTAGTTTTTGTATCCATTAACTCACTCAAAGCACTTAAAAATTTTGAAATTTTCATATTTTCAATTTTTCATCGATTTCAATCACTTTTCAATCTCTTCAACTCCTATCCACAAATCCCTTCCCGGGTTCCCACATCCCCACACTTGGGATACATTGTCCCCAATGTATGGTGCCTTTAAAAACTAACCCGGGAATATCAACCAAACAATCCCTATCAGCTAACTCCTAACACAATTAAACAAAACACACATTCCCTTAACAAACAAACAAACAAAGTCTGCACCACCAAGCACAAAAACACACCAAAACGAAAAGCAAGTAAATTGTTCAATAGAGTACAAGACAGAGCACATGGACCTGAACTAGTCAGAGAGTGCCTCACTGATATATGATGGACCCGGTGGTCCACCAAGTATCCTGCCAAGTGCTCATAAAAGGCGGTCATGTCGAATATGTCCGCCAAGCCTCCCTCTCGCGGTCCTTGCTGCTGTTGGGTTGATGATTGAGCTGCGGCGGGTTGCTGTACTGGGTAGTCGTACGGTGGCGGCTGGTATGGATACGAACTCTGAAAATGTGATTCCGAATACTACCTCGTCAACCACATTGAGCCACGTACTTGAGGCATTGGATATTCTGGCATCCCGGCTTGATGTGGGGGTAACTGATCGTAACCACATATTGTGGGGGTCCCGTAGATGTCACCCTTCGGTAATGATCTAAATGCTCCGAGTTTGATTCTCATCAAATGCTCGCATGTTGAGCTCCATCTGTTCATTCACATACCTCATCCTATCAAGCCGTGTTGTGTGCTCGATCATCTCTCTGTGCCGCCTTTCGTTCATGACCTCGTGTCGTGACTGTTGGTCATAAAAAACTGATCAGTACTTTCCCACCCGCCATATTCTGGTGGCCGGCTCCTCTCCACCATTTCCTGCAACGCCCCATCAAGTATACCCCAAGAATAACCGGGAAGTATCGATTCCTCAACCTGCCCACTCGCACTTCCGCCAATCATTCCTGCTTCTCTTCTCCTTCGCATAATCTCCTCATCACTAGTATCCAAATCATCCATGTCACCTCCACTGGGTGCTTGCTTGCCCCATTGCAACACCTTCAACTTTGCCCCGTCTGCAAAGTTTACCTTATGCCACAACTTTGTCTTCACATAGACGATCCGATCACTTTTACACAGTTCATCGATCGAGAAGGTGGCATGCGGTTTAACAAGGGAAACTCAGATTGTGGCAACGCCCCTTGCTTATGAAGAAAAGCACTGATTAGACGAGCATGAGAATCAGTTTCTTGTTCCTTGTGTTGCGGCTCTGCCAAATGTGCAACATTACTAACTGACGGAAGGAGATATGAAGTTGCCCAGTCATGATTGCAAACAAAACTGGTAACACCCACTTTCGAATGGCCATCCGATCTCCCAACCTCAGTGTCACATTTGTAGTCAATAACATCAACAAAACCCGAACCAACGGTTGTAAATTGTCAGCTTCAACGCCACCCCTTTCTCCAACAAAACAATTCCGTATACATCAAAGTTTTAGCCACTAAATTCTTCTGATCATTATAGTAATTGTTCTCATTTATGAATATGTAAAAATCATCAGCCCTGGAATCGAACTTTGCAACCTGATTCAACGAAGCAAGAGACATAATAACTGGCTTCCCATTAACCTTCCCAGTGAGTGTGACAGTTTTGGGTGGATTGCGTCTGTCATTCTTGTTAATGTGCTTAACCACTCCATAACACTCTCAATGTAAACTTCTCCATGCCTATTACCGTGAAAATCTATGATTGCCTCCCAACCAAGTTCAACAAACTTGTCATAAAACCCCAAAGCTTTATATCCGACTTGTGAATACTCTTTTCAAAGCACATATTCTCCTTGATTGAATGGGCATCACCTATCTTTGCATAAAACAGTTCAGGTTGATATGCCGCCGTTGTTTACTAAGAGGGCCCGATACCCACATAGGCTTGTATGGTATGTCGCCCTGCATTACTGTGGCTCTACCAGTTCTTCCATTTCTGTATCCCTAGTCTCTACCCTAGCACCTCTTCGTTTCCTCGATTTGGGCTGGGCAGCTACGGATGGCTCTACCGCCGGTTGTTTTCCGGGTCTTTGACGTGGCATCTTTTCTGGGCGTTCAAAACATCCCCACACTTACCTGATACTGTGGGTGTATCTCAAAGTTCTCTTATACCTAAAACAAACACACGAAAACAAACAACAAAACAATGAAATAAAACAATTATGTACCGAAATCCGGTTGCCTCCCGGTAGCGCTTAGTTTTAGTCTTCAGCCGGACTCTCATGACCCTCAGACGATCGTATACTCCGGTGAACCCTTAAGAAAGTTCACCTCCTCCGTTGTGGATTCAAATCATCACCGTCTAAGTACGGTTTTAGTTGGTGACCATTCACCACTTGTCTCTTACCATCCTTCGGGTCTTCAATCTCCACGTCCCCAAACTTTACCACTCTTGTGATAACAAATGGACCCATCCACTTGCTTCTTAACTTTCCTGGAAACAATTTAAGACGTGAGTTAAATAACCATACCCGTTGACCTATCGCGAATGCCACACGCCGCAGTTTCGCGTCATGCACCGCTTTCATCTTGTCCTTGTATACGGTTGCGGTATCGTAGGCCTCGTTGCGTAATTCTTCAAGCTCGCTTAATTTCAACAACCTATGGGCACCTGCATCAGAATAGTCAGTATTGACCTGTTTAACCGCCCATAATGCCCGATGTGCGATTTCCATGGGTAAATGACAACCCTTCCCGTACACCAAACGATAGGGTGTAGTGCCGATAGGAGTTTTATAGGCGGTACGATATGCCCATAAGGCATCGTCCAATTTGGTCGACCAATCCTTACGGTCAGTTCGCACCGTCTTTTGCAAAATTTCTTTTATTTGCCTATTCGACACTTCAACCTGTCCACTCGTTTGTGGATGATATGGTGAGCAGTTTGCCAAAGTTAAAGTTTTTAAAATGGGATCCCCCATCACTTATGATCACCCGGGGAATCCCGAATCTTGCAAAAATGTTTGATTGAACAAACTTGCAGACAACGGTATGGTCATTGGTCTTAGTGGCAATTGCTTCAATCCACTTTGAAACATAATCAACTGCCACTAGTATGTATAAATTACCATTCGAATTGGGGAAAGGACCCATGAAATCGATCCCCCACATATCAAATATATCAACAACCAAAATTGGCTGCATTGGCATTTCATCCCGTTTTGAAATCTCACACATCTTTTGACAATTAGTATAGTGTTTAGCAAAATCAAAAGCATCCTTAAATAAAGTTGGCCAGTAAAGACCAGACTCGAGGACTTTGTGGCCTGTCTTTTGACCGCTAAAGTCACCTCCACAAGCAGATGAGTGGGCATGCTGTAACACGTCTAAGAATTCCGTCTCAGGAACACATCTTTGAATGATCTGATCAGCACCAATCCAGAACAAATCTGGCTCGTCCCAGATGTAATTCTTCACCTGTGTAAGGAATTGCTGCTTCCTACGCTTATTCCAAGCCTCCGGAACGGTACCTGAAACAAGATAATTTGAAAATTAGCATACCATGGCCCGAACTAGTAGACATTATAAACTCGTAGGAAATTGCTCATTAATCTCGGGTGTGATATCCTCCACTCCTGCTGGTAATCGTGACAGATGGTCAGCAACCACATTCTCACATCCTTTCTTGTCCCGAATCTCGAGATCAAACTCATGCAATAGTAGGATCCACCGAATCAGCCTCGGTTTGGCATCCTTCTTCTCCATTAAGTACCTGACTACACTATGATCAGAATAAACGATTACCTTACTTCCACAAATATAAGACCGGAATTTGTCTAACGCATAGACAACTGCAAGCAACTCTTTCTCCGTTGTTGTGTAATTAAGTTGAGCATCTGAGAGAGTTTTGCTTGTGTAGTAAATCACAACCGGTTTCTTATCAACTCTTTGACCAAGTACAGCCCCGATAGCAAAATCACTTGCATCACACATTATTTCAAAAGGTTTTGTCCAATCGGTGATTGCAAGATCGGGCTTGTGCTAATTGTTCCTTTAATACCTCAAACGCTTTTAAACATTCATCATTGAATTCAAACGGAACATCTTTCAAAAGTAAGTTACATAAAGGTTTTGTTATTACACTAAAGCCCTTTATAAACCTACGGTAAAAACCGGCGTGTCCTAAAAAGGATGGACGCCCTTCACGTTAGTCGGGGGAGGTAATGTAGAAATTACTTTAATTTTGGCCCTATCGACCTCAATCCCTTTGCTAGACACGACATGCCCTAAAACTATACCCTCTTGAACCATAAAATGGCTCTTTTCCTAACTTAGCACCAGGTTTTTTTTGGACACACCGTTCTAATACCCTAGACAATTCGTTCAAACACGTATCAAATGACGACCCAAAGACTGAAAAATCATCCATAAAAATTTCTAAAGCATCTCCAACCATATCTGAAAAGATACTCATCATGCACCTTTGAAAGGTGGCCGGGCATTACACAGCCCAAATGGCATTCGCCTAATGCGAAAGTGCCATACGGGCAAGTGAATGTGGTCTTTTCTTGGTCATCGGGGTGAATGGCAATCTGATTGTACCCCGAATAACCGTCTAAAAAGCAGTAAAATTTCTGACCTGATAACTTCTCAACAATCTGATCTATAAAGGGCAAAGGAAAGTGATCCTTTGAGGTGGTGGCGTTTAATTTCCTGTAATCAATACATACCCGCCACCCGGTTACCGGCCGAGTAGCTATTTGCTCACCGTTTTCACCCTTCACAATCTGAATTCCTGCTTTCTTAGGCACCGTTTGGGTTGGACTAACCCATGCACTGTCTGAAATGGGATAGATGATCCCATTGTCCAACCACTTGATAACTTCTTTCTTCACCACTTCTCGTATATTAGGATTAAGTCGCCTCTGTGTATCTCGTGCAGGCTTTGCATCTGCATCAGTTATAATCTTATGCATACAAATGGAAGGGCTTATACCTTTTAAATCTATGAGAGTCCACCCAATTGCTGCTCGATGGGCTGCAATAATCACCGGGAGAGTCTGTTCCTCTCCCAAGAATGCGTACTTCAGATGCTATGGCAGCTCTTTCAACTCAACCTTCGGTGGACTGATTAGTGACGGTTTCAACCCTGATGAAATTTTAGCTGGAAGGCTCTCCACATGATGAGTTCATGGAGGCCTTCGTTCCTGTACCGCCTGTGCTTCCAAGCTTTATACCTCTCCCGCCAACTCGCACATGTGATTCTCTTCGGCCCTGTCACACAAAAACACAATTCGGGCATCTCGTCCTCCATGTGAGGATGACATCCGTCTATCACATCTGCCATGAAACATTCATCACTCGAAAACATGTCAGAAGCGTTAGAGAAAACATTTAATCGGACCTTTCTATTGCCACATGTCATATCGACTGTGACCGTACGACAGTCGATCAATGCATGTGCCGTGGCTAAGAAAGGTCGGCCCAAAATCACATTTGGTTGCTTAATTTGGTTTGAAGAGACATAATCAAGCACCAAAAATCCACTGGATAATAGAATTCCTCCACCTTTACGATAACATCGCGGACTATCCCTCGGGGAAGCTTAGGAGTCAAATCTGCCAACACAACGGTTGTGTGGCACAACGTAGAGGACCAAAATCGTATTGGTCATACAAGCTTCCTGGAAGGATACTCACACTAGCCCCAAGATCCAATAACCCCGGTTCATTTTAAAATCACCTACTTGAATTAAAATTAAAGGCGTTCCGGATCCCGTAACTTAGGTGGAAGCACTCCATTTAACACGGCACTAACTCTCTCAGTTAAATCAATTTTCTTTGGAACCTTATGTTGCCGTTTTTGAGTGCACATATCTTTAAGATATTTAGCATAAGCCAAAACTTGCTTAATTGCATCGATTAAGGGTAAATTGATTTTTACTTGTTTAAACACCTCCCAGATTTCCTCCGTTGAGGTCCCCTTTTGTTAATTATGCTTGTGTTACCCGGATTCTTCAAAGCTTTGGGAAAACGAGGTGAAATTAGCTCCCTTCCTTAGCCTTGATTGGCTCAATGGTTGTAGCAAGGGTGTTAGTAGAAATTGTATCATTAATTTTAACGACATTTTGTTCCGACTCAGCACCACTCTCACCATCCTCACCTAAATCCTCCACCACACCATCAACAAGCTGTGGTGGAGTGTCAACCTTATTATAAATTTTACCACTTCTAAGAGTACTTACCTGGCCGACTGAGCTACCTTTCTTCTGATGAGCTGGGTTTGTTGTTGTATCACTCGTAGCCTTCCACTACTTTGCTTCAACTCTTTCATCTCAGTCGTGAGCTGGCCCATTTGTGTAGTCAACGACTGAATGGCCTTGTCTCACCCTCATCTTTCTGTGCTCTCACCTCATCCTGCTGACTCTTTTTCTGCATATCTTGCTGAATTGACTTCAACATGCTCATGATATCGTCACCTCCAGAGTCATTAGAGGGCCCAGTTGGTCCTCTCTGGTTGTTCTGGTAGCCTCCTTGAACATTTCCTTGAAACCGCTGTTGGTTGAAGTTCCGCTGACCACCAAATTGATTGTTACCTTGAAATCCCATATTGCTTTGGTTATTTGCATTTCTATAACTGAAGTTCGGGTGATTTCTAAGGCCCGGATGATACGTGTTAGACTGCATATTAAAATTTCTACCCCCACTTCCACCTCGAACAAAATTCACATCTTCACCTCCACCGATAATGGCCGGACACTGATCGGCTATATGTCCGATGTCCCCACAATGTCCACACAATGGGTACTGCCCATTATTTTCAGGTGGATTCTCTACTGCTCTCACTACCAAATGCCGAGTACTTCTTGAGGACTGAGCCTTTCGCTTGGACGTGTTGGCATTCTTCTCCAAGTATTCCCAATCTTCATCCTCATAGTTAGTACCGAATGTACCGTTCGATATCAACTCAAATCCTGTGCGTCTTCATCCGTCAATCCCTCATGAAATGAGTTCAATAACTCCCACAACTGAATTCTGTGATGCGGACAGTTCTTTAACATCATCTTGAATCTGTTAAACGCTTCATGAAACAACTCCCCGTTTTGTTGTTAAAAGCCCCGAATATCTTTACGAGCCTTGTTTTTTCGCTGCGGAGTATAAAACCCGTCTAAGAAGGTTTGTTGCATATCAGGCCATGTGAAAATCTATGCAGACGGTAACGAATGAAACCATTGTTGCGCTTTGTCTACAAGTGTGAACTGAAAGAGCACTAGTTTTACATCGTCTGCCGTAAACCCTTGACCTTCAATGGTATTACACCGTGCATCATACGCGGCGATATGCAAGTACGGCTCTTCGTGTGCCAACCCATGATACATTGGCAAACTTGAGATTGACTGTGCCCGCACTTCGAATGATCGACCTCCTTGCAATTGTGGGATCACAACTGGTGATGGGTTGTTAGCTATAGCGGGTTTAAAGTGGCTTTCCACACCGCAGACCGGTCCCCTATGATATCTCCATGGAATGCCTTCCGGTAAGTTAACCGTGGGTTTAAGTTTCTGGGGAGGGGTCTTGCTTGACCCGGCATCTGAGGCACCGGTGGTGGTAGCGGAATATCTAATGGCCTTCTTGGAATGGGTTGTTGATTGATTGGATCGGGTTGTGGTACTTGTTGATACCCCGTAGGATTTGGATGAAATCCCACGCCTTGTATTAAGATTACCCGCTTGAACCACTTGTCGAGCTCCTGAATTGTTCGTATAATCGAACTCATCATACTCTTCTCCGTAATTCCATGAACTGTTTCGTTGATCGTATGTCGATCCCTGATAAGCAAACTGTTGGAAACTTGTTTGGTTTTGGTTTTGATTGGATGTTGCTGGAGCTGTGGTAGACGAATTAATCGGTTGACTTGGGTTAATGGATTGGTTCTGATGTTGACCTGCAGTTGTGACAACTTCATCAGGAATGACTCTCACGTAAGGTGGACTGTGTTGGATAACCGCCGGTCGGTTAACTGCTGGGTTTGGGTTTGGATTAGTAAATGGTGGTGGTGGCATCGGTGGTAGTGGGGTGGTAGTGGTGGGGGTAGGTAGGGTGGTATTAGGTGTTGGATTCTTGGGCGATGGTGAGAATTAAACAGATGATGATGAGCTAAACTCTGCTTGCGAATGTTGCGGTTCCATGTTGCCTAATCGGACATGGGTTTCAGCGGAGAATGTTGTATTCGTTCTCTCGATGGAGTATATGGTCCCTACGAGCGGTCTTTTCAATCTCCGGATCGAATAGTAATGGCGAAGATTTCCCGGACTTCCTCGTATGATGCATACACCTGTGACTACACTTTCACAACACAAACAAGAAACTACGCGTAATTCCGAACAAAACAACCTAAAACTCTTTTTGTATTTTTTTAATTTCAAAATTTTCAATTTTTTTTTTTTGGTTTTTGAGATTTTTGACTAAATACTTAACAGAACTAAACACTTTGTGCACGCCTCCCCGGCAACGGCGCCATTTTGATGTCTGTCATCGGTGACATGCAAAAACCGAAATAAACTATAGCTAGGATAAGTCGGGAATCGAACCAGAGAGGATTATGGAAAGTGTTGTTATGAAAAGTACTCTTTAATGATTACTGAAATGGAAAATCTATTTGTTTGTTTGGTTGATTAACTAGAAATTACTAAAAACAAAGTTGTAATCAATGGGAGAAACAAAGGTTCCTCTGGATTTCCGATTCTTAGTTAAACCCTAATGATATGATTGATAAAACACTTACATAGACATAAGTGTTGACCTAATTACTGATTGTGACATCCACAGACTAAGTACTCTGATTAGTACATAACGAGAGGTTATCAAATGAATATCAATTACAATTACCAACCCTAATCCCCAATTCAAATATATCCCAATTACTAGAACTCTCAGGAATTGAATGAATAAAAATTAGAATTCAATAAAAGTTAATCAGTTACAATCAGATAATCAAATCAAGCGGTGAAAAGCATCGAATGCTTAGATCACCGAGTTCATAACAATCAAACACATCAAAGTTGTTTAACTTACAAGAACCCTCCACCCGGAGGAAACCTAAGGAGTTTAGCCGCTCATCGTAAACATGGAATCGACAAAAACTTGGATTGAAGATGAACACATGATCGAATTTATGATCGGTGTGAAATCGTGATGATTTGTGGTGAATAACCTTGACTTCGTGCCCAAACTATGCTCCCTCGTTCGTCTGAGAATGAATCCCCCCTTCATAATGCAAAACAAAACCCTAATATCCCCAGCATACAACTAGCGCATTATTTTTCGTCAACGGAACCGTAAGCTACGGTTTGGTAACCGTAAGCTATGGTTCCCACCTTCTGAACAAAATATTTTTAGAACCTCTCAACCGTAACCTATGGTTGATGAACCGTAGGCTATGGTCGCGTTCCTGTCTTCAATATTTCAACTCTCAATTAACTTTCACAAATGACTAACAAGTCCCTCAACTTTGTTCCTTCTTATTTCTCACATATTCAACTATAATCAACTTTCCATTAACTGCCAAACGGCCCCTGGACTTCACTCTTTTTCGTGCCTTACACTCTCATATGATTTCATCAACCGAACGCGTACCGAAACCGCTCCAAAAGCTGCAAATACCATTCCAGCGCATTCCGCTCCATCTCTAACCATCATAACTTCCCCTATTTACGCGTTAAACCTACAAAACACCAATAACTCGTAGTTAACTCATTCAAGGCAAGTAAACACATAAAACACGCATAAAACTCACAATTAACGCACATTAAAGCTCGGGTTTCACCCTCTCCATCAAGCAACATCAAGACCCGAGAACCACGCGTCTTGTTTTTACGTTCTCGTTCTGTTCGTTCAATCTAGCACCTAATCGTTAACCCTTGGTGTCTCAAACAGTTATTATTAACCAAGGTATATTATATCTCATCAATAGGTTTATAATATTCTGAATTTGCATTGTTTGTAACCAGATCCTGTCGGGTTCACTTTTGGTATTTAATTCCTACTCCACTGCGTAATTATCAAAAACTGTTTTGATAAATTACCTAACCAAGATATCTCTAAACCCCAACTGATGGTACGGTTGTTAAGGTGTAGGGAGCGCTTTCGCCATTGGAGCTTTGGTCGCATCTATTGAGTTCCTCATTCCGTTTAGAGTTCTTGATTTGACCTACTGTTGCTTTGGCGGTTTATGTGGGTCGATGATAGTGATTTTGTGTTTGCCTGAGATATGTTGTTGGCCTAAAATGGTGATGTTCTGATGAAGACACATATTAGAGGCTATGATGCAGCTCCCTCATTTGGCGTGGCAACTTATGTTGCAGCCATGATAGAGATCTGAGCCTCTGGTTATTTGATTCATGTGGTTTTTCTGAACCATGTTTGTGTTAACCTTTGGTGCAACCTCCTATTTCTAGAGGTGAATGATATCGTAATGGTTATTGTTGTTAAATTAATATTTGCATAATTTTTATTTTCTTTGATGAGGTTGTTGAGCATGCTTTAGGATATCTACCATTAACAGTTAAGGAGGGTAACCTTCTATAATGATCTATTTATTGCATTACAGTAATGGATTTTCATACTAAGTCTTTCATCCTTTTGAATTTGACTATTTTTAGCCAATAAAATTCATAGCATGATTCATTTAAGAACTGTAGCCTCATTTGTATTTAGTTGTATCAGATTGTACATATTTGAAACTTGATGAGGTTGCATGGGTTTCAAAAACACTGGATTAGTAATGTGTGAAACAACATGCAATTTTTCTTTTTATTTGATGTGGTTTTTGTTATATGATTTGGTAATTGGTTTGCTTTGGGTTGTAAAAACTTAAACATGCTAAACGGGTCATATAAGTTAATTTGTTCAACCTGTATGACTTTATAACCAAAATGCTAAAGATATTGTTGGTAATCTACAGTTTGTAATATAACTTATTGTTTTGTTTTGTTGGATTAACCAAAACTGTTAACTAATTTTAAGAAAGAAGGTAAAGTGAAACATGTTAAACGGGTCAAACACTATAAAGTATATGACTTTAACCCGTTTTATGTCTTTTGTTTTGAAGTTATATTGATTCTAGATTAACCAAACTTGCTAAAGATGTTGTTGGTAATCTGCAGCATGTATATAACTTTTTATTTCGTTTTGTTGGATTACCAAATTTACTAAAGAGGATGTTGGTAATCTGCAGCATGGATTAACCCATAACTTTTTATGGGTTCCATTATAATCTTTCTTTTCATTTTGGATTCAACGATTTCCAATCTTTTCTAAAATCCCCAGAACGTTAATGTTGTTTTCTAATTCTACAGGGGAATATTAAGACACAACATTCACAACTTTTATATGAACCCAAGTTATACCATATTGTACAGGAAGGAACTACATATGCTTTAATAGAGATATCAAATGTAGATTTATGTGTATCTTTTTCTAAACTTGAGTGGTGCTTTATGTTTAGGCATGGTAATTATAATTACTGATTTCTAAAGTTTTGGCCGATTTTCGTTTCTAATTGTATTGTGTTTCCGGTGTCATTTTGATGTAGATACATACTACAGCCTTTGGTACAACCCCCTATTTGGTTTGGCAATTAATGTTGCAACCATGTTTGAGATTGAGCCTCGAGTTGGTTGATTCATATGGTTTTTACACATGATCGACGATATGCATGAAATTGTATTCAACAATCTGATTTTGTTCTTTTTTGGGATTGTTTGTTATATTTTTAAATTAGTGGATAGTATAATATTGAATGTTAGTAGATGGTGACGACAAACAAAGGCGTGTTGAGTTCATTATTTTGGAGTGGTAAACAAGCATTTGCAGCCACAATGGCTGCCATTTTTTAGCAAAACTTTTTAACATTTAGTTTTGTTGAGAACGGTTCAGCCCCGCCGCGAAGGGCGGGAGAACCCTACCAGTTTACATAAATAACCTTTGATAATCAAAAATTATTTAGTCCAATAATAAACATCAATATATATTATTTTCAATAAGAAACTTTGATTTCCGCTATAACTTTTGTACTTGATTCCTTCCTTTCGTACTTCGGCCAATGTGTGAACCTAAAGCACCAATCTTATTATCATTATTGACTTATGTTAATATTTGAGCATACAAGTTCCATAAACTAAACATTTGGATTTGAGTTATTTCATCACTTATCACAGATTTACGAAGACCTATGTTTGTGGTGGTAATTTTTACTATACCATGTTTTTTTCTTGATGAAGATTGAAAATTCCGAATGTACATCATGGTTTTTACTGTTTTATTTGCTCAGCCGCCACTACCATATCCTGCTCTCTGTTTTAAAAAAAGATTTCGCTAATTGAGTTCCAATAACCGTCACCTTTGCAATAACTCATATATTAGTTTCTTCATAATACTTAAGATCAAACAACTTATCTAATTCTATTCTTTACAGATTCCGACAGCTTATTGAGATAAAACCATTGGATATTTGTGTTAATTGTATTTAATGTAAATGATTTTGAAGGTCTCCCATAACTATCATAAATACATGCTATTACAATTGCCTTTTACGTTATGATGCATTACGTATAAAAACCAAAAATCACTATTTTAGTTATTTAAGTGGAACACTAACAATTAACTACCAATCACATTCCCTATTACACACTCAACGGATAAGTAAAGACGATACGTGGTCGTACCTGAGATGAAAAAACTTGAGTACCGACAAATTTAACATCCCAGCTGAATTCAGGGATGGACAGCCCTACGACATAACTTGAACCCACACTGGCCGAAGAAATGCCCAAACATTAACAATATGTGCTCCATCACGATGTTCTAGTCAAACTCAGCAGCTTATTGTTTAACCTTAACCTATTTTTAAATTTCCACGCTTCAGGACGTACTTTCGTGGTGTGAGCAACTTGAACATAATTTTAGCATTCTATTGTGATAACCATTAACATCAACATTCGGTGGATAACAGTTACATCCGGAGTATTCCAATGGTGCCACCAATTTGATTAAATGATGGTGTGAGCCTATCATTGTCATCCTTAATGTTGGGCGACCCATTTTCATTGAATCCTCAAAGGATTCATTTTGTTTCTCAACCTGAATGTCAGTGCACTTCTATGGAAATAAGAATATATTAAGTAGTGATTGCTATCTAAGTACGTATAACACAATTAAATAAGTAAGTGCAGACTATGATTTGCAATGTTACATTAAAATCACCTGGTTAGATCTTGAGAATGCAGTCATCTTCTTTGCGGGAGTTGACATTTTCTCTAGTCACACCCATAAGAACATATAAAATTTAATAAAAATAACTTGAATCATCAGCCCAACCTCAATAAATAATTCACCGCTTACAAAGTAACACAAACTATGAATTAAGTAGAAAATTTTCTTTTAAATCACACTCATAACCTTTTGGAATGAAAATTGATATGTAGAATGCTTCATACTCAACCCTAATAAGATTAATGGAACTCGTTGTTACATTCGTTATTGCGTCACAAATCATTCTGAAATTAACTGATAAATGCTTATGGAATTGGAAATATATAATTACTCTTGTTGACCTTAAAACTCAAATGCTACCTGTTGTAAAACTTGTTTCAAGACTTAAAGAATTGGTGATAGTGTGGCTCGTGGACCTCATATTTAGCCTTTTAAAAGTTATATTTTTTTTTTAACTTTTTCGAGTATAAAAGTGTATTTTTTTTTTCTAATTTAGTTATTGGTGAACTTGAAAAAGACACAACTTTTAAAAGGACTGAGAACCTCAAGACCCTTACTCTCACTGAGTTGTATGGTATCCTCAGTGGCTACCAGATGGAGATGAACATGCAAAATCCATCTGGTAACTCTAATAATCAGCAGAGTTCAGCCCTTCATGTGGTTGAAATGATTGCAGAGAACCACAGCATCTCATCTGCTACCCTGACAACTCACAAAAGGGTCCTTTAATCACCTTCCCGAAGATACCAAGAGAGAGTTATATCCAAGGAAGCCCATTCCAAGGAAGCCCATTCCAAGAGACAAGCTCTTCACAAACCTTTGTGTCTACTGATGAAAGCACAAGCAACCTTCTCTTTACCCTTGAAGACCTGTACTGTATCCATCCAGATGATCTGGAGTATATGGAAATAGTCCAGCAAATGGCTCTTTTCACTTACAAAGCCAAGAAGTTTTACAAGAGGACAGGGAGGAAGTTTCCTAGCAATGCAACCAGTTGAAAGTTTGGGCTGGACAAAAGCAAAGTGAAATGTTACAACTGTAAACAAATAGGACACTTTGCTAGAGAGTGCAAGGCATCAAGAACAAGTGGTGGCCAAGCACAAACCAGACCAAACTACACTGATGGAGCTCCCCGGAATGAGAAGCCCAAGCAGCAAGTTGCAGTTGCTGTTGAAGAAGGAAGTTTTGACTGGAGCTTTCAGGTTGAGGATGCATCTCCAAACCAGCACTGATGGCAGATCATGAAGAAGCCAAGGTATTGGAACATCTTTGTACACCTGAGTATTGCTAAAGTTACCAGATATAGGTTCTATAACTTAGATATGATAACTGATCTTGAGTCCTTAAACATTTAAAAAGCTGATTTCAAAAGAGCTAAAAATAATTACAAACTTAAAATAGAAGATTTAGTGAAAACCATTTCAACTCTTAAGCATGAACACACCAATTATAGGACTCATATAAAGATCTCATCATAAGTTAACTGAATGCAAGGCTGAGCTTGTGATCAACAAAGCCAAGGCAGAAAAGTGTGTTTCTTAAGGAAGAGACCTTCAAGAACATGATATCCTCATCTTTGCATGCAAATGTTTGTATCAGAATAAGCAGGGACTGGGATCTACTGAGATAGCTCCTCCATAAACACTTTTGTCTGTAAGATCTCTAAGGCGTGGAACTGTGAAGATGAGCTTCCCTCATAGACCCCATAGATGAAGAGGATGAAGAGGAGATAAGAAGATGATTCTGAGAAAGTGAAGAAGATCATCCTGATGGGTCACTATTCTCCTGAGGAGAGAAAAGAATCTGGGGATGACCAGTCTAAGAGGAAGAACTTGATCAGAAAAGCCAAGGAAATCAAAGAAAGCTCAAGGATCAACGCCCACTTTCCACTCTAAGCTGAAACAAGTGTTCATCTCTACAGGATTTGAAGTGGTGAAGGCTGAAGACTCAACTATGAACTCTAGTACCAGGAGTTCTAGATCATGTCCACTCATTCCAGTAAAGAGAAGAGGCTATCAGAAATGAAAGCTGTGTACCACTGCTACCAACCTGAACCATCCTTCCAAGAGCAAGCCTCACCCTAAGAAGCTTGCTGCATACATCTCATCTGTGAAGATGAATATGGAGGTGGAAAGTGATCACGTTTAGTCTTTCTCTCAAAAGAAGACTCTCAGAAGGAAGCAAATGGATTGCATAATATGTGGTAATACTTCTCATCTTGCTAAGGATTGCATCTACAATCCTAAAAGTACTATTCACATGATCAAAGAGAAAACTTTTGAGAAGAAGAAAGAAAAACTAGCTTCGAAAGGAAAATCTTTTCCCTTTGGAAGCTCCAAGGTGAAATAGACAAATGAAACTTGCCTTCGAAGAAAAATTGGTCTCTGAAGAAGGAAAGCTTTTGAAATACTAAAGTCTACTGCAGTGAATGAAAGATCTTCCGAAGGTCCAGTCTCCAAAACTTCCAAAGTTGGTCAAATTTCGAAGTATTGAAGGTCAAGTCAAATCTTTCAAAGATGGTGTGGAAGATTGAAAAAAGACCAAGTGACTAAAGTTCTTCATCAACAACACTAATGATCCTCAAAGCTTGAACATAGGATCACTTACTTATTACATTGTCTTCAAATCACTTTGATAAGCCCAAGACCAATAAGGCTTGGGTTTCCAAATGTAACTAAACATTTCCTTTTATGTAGGAACAAGCTAAAGACCAATAGGAAATGTATGGATCATTGATAGTGGCTGGTCCAGCACATGACAGGCAATGCTCCTTACTTCAAATTTTGAGAAAATTGATAGAGGGCCAGTTACTTTTGGAGGAGATGCTGGAGGTTACATTACTGAAAGGGTAGGGTCATAAATGGTACTCAATATTAAAAAGGTAAACTTTGTCAAAGAGCTTGGGTATATCTACTGAATGTTCCATCCCAATTTTGTGTCAGAGACACAACATGCTCTTTACTAAGCATGAGTTTATTGTCCAATCCCGGGATGGTCATTCCTTAAGAGCATAATCCTGCTCAGAGCCCCAGCAAAGGGACATATCAAGATGTCTGAGGGAAATATCTCCCTCAGGAGAAGTTCCTTGCTTTCTATCTAAGCAAATCGTGATGAGTCCTTTCTTGTGGCATAAAAAGAAGTGCATGTAAAGCTTTAAAAACTGCATAAATTAATTAAGAATGATTTGTAACTGGCAATGCTCAAAGAAAGAGTTTACAATTGATGACTCACTGTGGTGCAAATGCCATACCCCTGAAGGGAAGCAACACAAAGTTCTCACAAGCCAAGGAAATTAACTCTATTAGCAACTCCCCCAACACGTTCTAATTGGATTCTCTTTGGCCCCACCAGTGTTAATGAGTTTTAGGAGGGACCTTATATTGTTTGGGATCACGATGACTTCACAATTCACTTGGATATTTTTCCTTAGAACTAAGAATGAGACTCCTGAGATCTTCAAGAACTTTTCATTTTGAAAATTGTTAGGATCAGTGATCTAAGTTTGATCAATTAGAGTTGAATCACAGCGGAATTAGAGCAAGAATTAAGCAAATATAGCAAGAACACAATAATATTCAATGGAACAGTACACGGTTATATAGATATAGGGTTTTCTGCAAAAGATAATAACATTCATGCACACATGCTTCGGTGTGGCGGCTGCTAGGTTTTCCTAAGCTGCACCGATTACAATTAGGTCAGCATTCCTTATATATAGGAATGTGACGTCTGCTGATGTCACTTGATAGTGACATCTAACAGAATTATTACAAACTACTGAAAGTAAGCAAACTACTGAGAATGTTCACAACAACTGAGAACATCTCAGATTATTCTAAGTACACGAAGAAACATAAAACTACTGAAACTACAAGTACAGAAAAGAAACCACAACTACTGAAAGGAAACCATCACAACTACTGAAGAGGTCTTCTTCAGCTGTTGTGACAATCATCTGAAACTTGGTCTTCAGTCTTTGTCTTCAGCTTTTGTCTTCAGACTTTGTCTTCAGCTCTTTCACTTCAGACTTTGTCTTCAGCTCTTTCACTTCAGACTTTGTCTTCAGCTCTTTCACTTCAGACTTTGTCTTCAGCTCTTTCACTTCACTTTGTCTTCAGACCTTGTTATCAGCTGATGTCTTCAGCTGTTTGCAGACTACTTCATTGTTGTAATGTCCGTGGGACTTAAAGGTTTTTCTGATCAGGCTCATTGGTTCTTTTGGTCCAACAAACTCCCCCTGAACCAATGCAGCCAAAACCTTTAAGCTTATTGAGGTCCCACTTATTCTTGGGCAGAAATACTCTCTTGATCAGCTTTAGAGATATCGATAAGCACAGGCCAGGGAACAGGTTTCAGTAGATGTGAATGTCAAAGGATGGAAGGGAACTCTGTCTTGGGGAACTGGACACAGAGCCGTTATCCCAACCATGAAACCTACTTCCCATTGATGAGTCTATAAGACTCTCTGACGTAGGCCTCAAGGAGAACAACTTGTTCCTCCTTAGTGAGTTCTTCTGCTTCTCCTTCGAAGAAGAACTCTGGGCCATAGTACTCTGATAAGTACTTTATCGTCTTTCCATTTTTCAACTCAACAGTTGTTATCTCTCTGTAAGCAAATTCATCTGGGTGAGTCCCTTCTAATAACAACTGGAGTTCATTTTTCTTGATCTCTTCAAGCCTCTTGTATAACAACCCCTTCTTGACCATTTTGTTCTCCATTAGAGTTTGAGGGGTCATCTTTGACTTGTAGGCTCTCTTGAAGTCTTCAAGTATTTCCCAGGGTGAGACTACAATGGCCAACATAATAGCAGCATCTATGGTCTTTCTCACTTGGCCATTGTATCTACTTGGTATGGATTTCTTATGAATTCTAGAACTAACCCTGGGGTCTGGCCAAATCCTTACTCTCTCCTTATTGAAAGGTATACCTGAGAGCATACAGCCTTTGAGCATGTTTCTTCATGGCTTGTATAGATGATGACTGAGGAAACTCTTTGTCAATCATCTTCAAAAGTTGCTCATCGTGCTGTTTCTGCTGTTCTTCTTCTTCAATCTTAACTTTCACCATTTGCCTCTGAAAGTCTGGTGTTATCATTTGTTGACTTCTGGGCTCAGGTAATTTTAGAACAGCAGAGATTGCAGACTACTCTTCTTCATCATCTTCTTCTTCTTCTTCTTCCATCCTCAACACCCTTCTCCTCCTTCTGGGTGCATCACTGGATGTGGTTTGAGGTGGTTTTTGGGGGTAGGGAGTTGGTTTTGAGGGTTGAGTTGATTTGGAGAGTTGTGGGGTTGGTTGTTTTTTGAGAGGGTTTGGGAAGGCTGATCTAGCATTTTTATGGTGAGTTTGGCTTTGGAAAGCTTGGCCATATCAGTTCTCTTCCCAGCACCTGCTTCGTCTAAGGCTTCTATAATCAACCCCTTGTTGAATTCTTCAGAAGCACAGATTCTGGTGGTTATTGCCAGAATACTGTCTGGTCCATGATTTAATCTCAATTAATGATCTTCCCAAGTATTTTGCAATAAACCTGATCATTATCTCCAACCTCTCCCTTTCCATCACACTATAACTGGCCCATCTTTCTTGTATCTCATTAATCTCCAGCCTTCTGATCTCAGTGTCTAATGTGGCTGTATCAAAGCCCTGTCTGAAGAGTTGATCTATTATTCTGTCCATTGATCTGCTGAGCTTCATCAGCTTCTTTAATCAGATCTTCCAATGATTTCTCTTCATCAGGCTTTTGAGTTTCAGCACTTTTCTTTCTCTTGTATGTGATCAGCTGTTTTTTCCTGTTCTTTTCTTGTTGTTTCTCTCTTCCACTCTCTTTCTCTTTCTTTCTTTCACTGCCTTAGACTCCCCCTTTTTGGGTGCATTGGGTTCAGGGGTTTGAATGGCAGAAAGCTTCTTTTGCACAGCATCATCAACAAGTGTTTTTAGAGTCGAGGAGATCCTCTCATCAATGGCTTTATGTACAATCTCATTGATGATGGGAGTGATGAGAGGTAAGGAATTTTGAAATGTAGCAACCATCTGCTCAGAGGGGTTCTGTCCCTGAGAGGTGGTGCCAACAACAGTGGCTGGTGGCTCAGTTGAGTGAAGTGGCGGAGTGTTTGGAAACCTTCAGATGAAGGTGCCATCTGTGGGTTTATTGGGGCAGATGGACTTTGATCCTGAGACATTTTGGCAAGCAGTTCTTTGAGTCTGCTCACCTCAGCCTCAAGGATTGTGTTATGGGCTAAGACATCATAGAAAAAGCCCAGGTCATCATCAGTTTTTGCTGAATCACCTGACCTCCTGATTGAATCAGGATGTACATGCCCTGAGTGTAGATCAGTTGTAGCATGTGCCCCTTGTTCTTGGTTCTGGGGACTTCCTGCCTCAGGACTGAGTCCTTCATCGGCAGTTGCCTCTGGTGAGGTCTTAGAGATGTTACCAACTTCATCCTGTTCATTTGCTGAATCAGTAGAAGTGGCAGCCACCAGATGTTCTAACCTCCTCCTCTACACGGGAGATTGAACATTATAACCCCTGTGCTGTGGGTTATCAGCAGCATTTTGGTCCTCTTCCTCAGCTTTGTTCTCCCCATTGTAATTGGTGTCTGGGGAGGAGAGAGGAATGCAGCTGACTCAACACTTGTGCAACAATAATGTTGGCTTTGAGGGCGGTTGCATTTGGAGATAGGGTTGAAGCAGATTGCACCCGGGTGACTGGTGCTCTTCAATGGTAACCTTCTCAATTGAGATAGGTTCCAGCATTGTGGTATCCCCAATTTTGGTTGCATCAGGATCCTGTTGAGAGGATGCCTGAGCGGCTACGGTGGTGGAGTCTTGGACACTACTGGGGGGTTAGAACCAGTAAGTGTTTCCTGTATTGGTGTTACAGGGGCATCCTCAGGGGACTCATCTCCCTGAGTAGCCTTTTTGGGCTTTTTGGTTTTGGGTTTGGTGGGGACTTTGGATCTGGAAGTGGAGGCTGTGGGTTCCCGCTGCTTGGGTTTGAGCAGCCGGGCAGCCCCTTTCATTGTAGGGTCAGAGTTGTGCCTGGAGTATACTTCAGGCAATACAGCCGGAGCAGGGACTCCAAGGCCAACAAGGCCGTCTGATTTTAGCTGTGTTAAAATTATGGCCATGAGAAACCTGGGATATAATATCCATCTGTTTGCCACAGGTTTCAAGGCCAGATCCTTTAGTTCCATAAACACTATCTCAGAAAAATTTAAGTTTGTCGTTCAAAGATAGAGTATAATACCTGTTGCCATCGGAAGACATTGATCCCATGAGGAGGTTTTTGGTGCAAGGCAGACATTCACCATGTGGAATATAAGACGTTCAGCATCATGGAAGTGCTTCTTCAGAATGGTGGTAGCACTTAAGTCTCCTTCATACCCGTTGTTGATGAAAGACATATCGGTTGTGCCTTTCGGGTATTCTGTGACACAGGTGGCATCATGTAGATCTAGGTTTAGGTTTGTCGAATGATGTCCGGAGTGATGACCACCTGTTTCTGGTTGACCAACGACTGGAGAGTGATTTGGCTATCATTCTCACTAGTTTGCACAGAGACGTTGGTCCAGAACTGGCTTAGGGAATCGGGGTATATGGTAGGATTCAGAAGAAACGCGGTTCGGTACTGGGAATCTACCATAAGATCGATGGCGTTATCAAATTTGTTCCAGAAGGCCGATTTCGAGAGGTAGGCAACACAGTTGTGTCTGGGTTTGAGTTTCATGGTCGCCATTGTTGAGAGAGTGAAGGACGGAAAACGGCTAATGAAACGTCTGAAAGTAGGTTTAGGTATTTATAGGGTAAGAAAAGGCTGATATAAAACGACTGAAAGTGTTGGTGCTGTCATCAGTTGTTTGAAAACAACTGAAGACCTGGTTTTAACTTTCAGAAGTTGTAACACTGAAGACTTGGTATTAGTCATCAGTAGTTGTGAAAACTACTGAAGACATGGTTTTGGCTTCAGTTGTTAAGTGAAGCAGCAGTTGTAGAAACAACTGAAGAGAAAATTTTCTCATCAGCTGTTGTCGTCAATTCTTAGCTCATCAGCTGTTTCATTCTGACCTCAACACTTCATCAGACTTTGTCTGAGTTTCAGATGTTTCATAGGTCATCAGTACTTATCTGTTATTCTGACATCAGCAGTTGTAACTACAGCAGTAGTTGTAACCACATCAGTTCTTTTCAGATGAGTACTTCAGTACTTTTAGTAATTTAGTCTTCAGTAGTTATGAAACTACTGAGGATAAAAGAACTGCAGTACTTATTTGTGACAGTAGTATACAATGCTCATCAGTACTTGTTGACTGAGATCATCAGTAGTTGTCACTTATTCTAGCTGCAGCATACCAAGCCTTAACACTAGGTTTTGGAAAGTTGAACTGTCCAAAGGCTTAGTAAATATGTCTGCAAGCTCATCAGCACTAGGAACAAACTTTGGATCAATCAGACTTTTTTCAAAACAATCCCTAATAAATGGTGTCTGATCTCAATATGTTTGGTCCTAGAGTGCTGGACTGGATTCTTGACGATACAAAGAGCTGAAGCACTATCCATTAGTAATGGAGTCTTAGTCTCTGTAATGCCATAATCCAGTAATTGATTCTGAAGCCAGAGTACCTGAGATGTACAACTTGCAGCAGCAATGTACTCGGCTTCAGCAGTGGATGTAGCAACAGATGTTTGTTTCTTACTCTGCCAAGAAACCAAACAGTTGCCTAGGAATTGACATCCACCAGAAGTTGATTTTCTAGTAATTTACTTACACCTGCATAGTCACTATCAGAAAAACAACTAATTTGCAAGAGTGCCCAGTGGAATACCAAGACCTAGAGATTGAGTACCTTGCAGATATCTAAAGATCCTCTTGACTGCAATCAAATGGGACTCTTTAGGAGCAGCCTGAAATCTAGCACAAACACAAGTTGCAAACATAATATCTGGTCTAGAAGCTGTTAAGTACATCAAGGACCCAATCATACATCTGTAAAGTGTTTTCATCAACAGCTTTACCTTTCTGATCTGCATCCAGTTGTGTGGTGCTGCACATGGGAGTAGAACAGGGCTTACAGTGTTGTAAATCAAACTTTGCCAAAAGACTTTTTGTGTATTTTGACTGATGAATGAAAGTTCCATCAGCCTTTTGTTTGATTGCAAACCTAGAAAGAACTGTAATTCTCCCATGGCACTCATTTCGAATTTTTGTTGCATCAACTTTGTAAATGCATCACACAACTGTGGATCAGAGGAAGCAAAATAATATCATCAACATAAATTTAAAAAGAACAGGAGCTTATGTTGACCCCTTTCTTAATGAACAAGTTTTATCTATGGAGCCTCTAGTGAAATTATTCTGAAGAAGAAAATTTGACATGGTTTCATACCAGCTCTAGGAGCTTGTTTCAACCACCCATAAAGAGCCTTATCAAGTTTATACACCCATCAGGATGTTTATTATCCTCAAAACCTGGTGGTTGACACACATAAACCTCTTCTTTTATTTTACCATATAAAAACGCACTTTTGACATCCATTTGAAAAACTTTAAGATTGTGGAATGCAGCATAGGCTAAGAACAATCTAATTGCCTCCAGTCTGGCTACAGGGGCAAAGGTTTCATCATAATCAATACCTTCTTCTTGTGAAAACCCTGGACAACCAGTCTGGCCTTGTTCTTGACAATTTGCCCATTTTCATCTGTTTTATTCCTAAACACCCATTTAGTGCCTATTGCACACTTACCTGGGGGTAGAGGAACCAGTTCCCACACTTGCTGCTTTTTGAACTGAGAAAGCTCAAGCTGCATGGCATCAACCCATCCATTGTCTCTTAATGCAATATGATAGTTCTTTGTCTCTTGCTGACTGATGAAAAGAGCATAGAAGCAGAAGTTGGACAATTGACTCTAGTTGAGACACCACATTGATATCACCAATGATTTGAGACGTTGGGTGATTCTTCAGCTCTTGATACACTATGAGATCTGTGCAAGTGTTTGTAGCACGCTCAGCAGCAACAGATGTTGATCCAGATTCTTGAAACCAAGTGTTAGATGGCAGATCAATGAAGTAGAGGATTCAAATCTCATCAGCATTTGTTGTGGATGGTGCTACTGAAGCTACAGGAAACATCAAGTTGAGTAGACTCAGGCAGTTGATCACTAAACTTGAATAGGTGAGTACTGGGATCATCATGAACATCAGTACCACCAGATGGATGACTAGCTGCAGAAGGTGATGAATTCACATGACTGCAACAGCTGGAGGCTGATAAGGAACATATGCAGTATGTCCAGATCAAACAACTCCACAGGGTTTGTGGGATTTTGTCCTTAGGAGATTCTTGAACTTCACATGCAAGGTTTCTTCAACCATCTTTGTTTACAGTTGAACACTCTTAAGCCTGCAAGTGGATGAGTACCCAACAAAATACCCTGCATCCACCTTAGAATCAAACTTTGGAGTTGATCCTTTGTGTTGAGAATGTAACAAGGACACCCAAATGCTCTGAAGAATGAAATTAGAGGAGCCAAATGATGTGAACTTCATAAGGAGTCTTCATCAACCTCTGATTCACCTAA